>JAQQZR010001013.1:0-12280 GCA_030068235.1 Notoglanidium macrostoma | reverse complement strand
AATGTTGGGGTGTGGTTTTTGTTCAGTGTGTTAGAGAGTTCTGGGGTAGCTGGGGTTAGGCTGCCACGCGTGCTGTTATATAGGATTCAGTTGATTACATCTAACCTGTGTGATATGTATAACACCAACATGACAGAAAGTTGTATTTACACAGCAGCTCTGTGCTTTACCTGTAGCAGTGTTACTGTAGTCTGTAGTTTGGTGTGTTATCGCAGTGTAACGGGAGTCATATTACTTGGGAAATATCAGCTCTGTTAATGAACGATTATATAAATACTAAAGGAACAGTATTACGCAGCAATATTTTGACATTATTTAAACTAATTACCTGTCCAGCACAAAACTGGCAACTTCAGCGTCACTCAGAAAACATTTGTCCCTCATCAGTGATTTCCGTCTGGGAAAAGCTACACTGTGTTTCATTTATAAATGTTTTCTGCCATTGCGTTGTCCCAATTTCACCTCGATTTGCTTCATGATTTTGCTTCTTTGAAGAGGATTCATGCTCCCTTACTGTATCTTGTGTAAGTATGCTCTTCCATATTTACAAAACACGTTAGCCAGCAAACACTGATTCCTTTCCTTTCTTCTTCATCTTCCTTCTGGTTTCACTCTGCCACTTGTAAGAACTTGAAATACGAAATGTAGAATGCGCTCTGGAGAGGTTTATCCATTCTGGAATAATGTAGCAATATGGCCTCCATTAGATGTGTACCTGTGTACTATGTAGACATAAATGGCTCAGCTTACAAAAACACCATGGTTTGTAAATACAGGAATTTTTACACTAATGGAAACATATTTATGAATACTGTGTTCCATTTCTGCTAATAAATTTCTCCCCAAAAATTCTACATAGTGTAGGTTTAAGTAAAATGTATTGAATAAATAAATTACTTGGAAAAATAAGTTCATGCTCCATACTTCACTGTCTGGAAATGAAAGGTGATTAAAACCAAAGATCCCCCAATGAGTAAAGTTTATCAATTATCTGCATCTTTGATGGTCCTGATAAAATACAGTATAATTAAATTCTACTCATTGCATCACGGCTAATTTATTCAACCAAAATAAATTGTTGAATTCAGCTCAATTCCAATTCCTTAAACTGCACATAATCTTTTTTGTTATGTATAACAAATTAGTGACAAATTATTATTAGTGTCTCACTTCCCGCTGTCACAACAAGAACAACTACACGAGCAGACGCGCCTCCCGCTACCATAGCAACGCGATCGGATGCGCCAACAACAACAACATCCAGAGTCAAAACCCCACTTCCGGGTCACGGGATATAAACACGGAAGTCCCAGACTGCTTGTTGCTTGTTCATGATTTCGGCTACGAATTATGCTACGAGCCTCGCGATTTTCAACAAGCATGCTCTCCTTGGACTACTCTTATCAGCCGTTCCTGGCTAAGGTTTGTTTAAGCATTTACTCCGACGCTCGGTTTTATTTCCATCATTTTGTGTGTGTTTCGTTTCCCTGTATGATCCCCAGCTGGGTCTACTGCATCACGCTACACCCCACGCTCCCTCTCTGCTTATGCTGCGGCACGCGTCTGCTACTCCGAACCAGCATGCTACAGACTGCTGTTCTCCTCTCCTGCAAAGCTTCACATCCACCTCCAACCCATCCCCTGGTAATGTCATTGACTCCTTCTATCAGTGCACGCCGCTGCACTTGTGGTTTTGACAACCTCGACTTGCCCGAACATTACAGCATGAACAAGTCATTAGAAACCACAGCAGCCATGCAGGAACTCAAGACCATGATGGGTCAGCTAATGAGCACTGTTCAACAACAACAAGCTATGCTACAGGAACTAGGTGATCATTACACCCAGCTAGCCAGGGAGGTCCAGAAGCTTCAGACTCCCTCTCTGTCCCCATCTGCAACCTCCACACACCAACCCAGCAGTGCCATAGCCACCACACCAACGAATGATTTTGATGCTTCCTGGAAGGGTTATGTTTATACTGTGGACAACCTGGTTACCTTATCCAGTCATGCCCCGTCCGACCACAGAATCCCAAGACGGGAAACTTCAGCGTCTATCAGGCCAAGGGGCAGCACTGATGGGCGTTTCACTACCCCACTGCCCCATGGACTGGTGTGAAGTTCCCATCTATCTCACTTGGCCCTCCAATCCCAATTCACCACTCCGATTCAAGGCTCCCATTGATTCTGGGGCCGCAGTCAATCTCATCGACCAATCCCTGGTCCAACGTCTCCACATACCTCATTGTACCTGCCCGCTGCCATGCTCAGTTACTGCTCTAGATGGATCCAGCTAAGACTACCACCATCACCCAATGGCCCATTCCTAGGACCATTAAACAACTCCAATGCTTCCTGGGTTTCGCCAACTTCTTTTGACGCTTCATTAGGAACTTCAGCATGGTGGCCTATGCCCTCACGTCCTTGCTCTGCAGCAAACCCGGAACGTTGCTCTGAACTAAAGATGCCCAGGAAGCATTCGACACCCTCAAGGCTCGGATTAGTACCACTCCCATCCTCACTCATCCGGATCCCATTATACCTTTTGTCGTGGAGGTGGATGCTTCATGCAATGGAGTTGGAGCCATTCTGTCTCAAACATCTGCCTTAGATAACAAATTCCATCTCTGCGCATACTTCTCCCAGAAACTCAGCCCCACGGAACAGAGGTATCATCAAATTGGCCTTATAAGAATGGTGCTGCTGGTTGAAAGGAGCCGACCAGCCGGTCCTCATTTGGACAGACCAGAAGAACCTGGAGTATCTCGGCGAAGCCCGATGTCTCAACCCCCGATAAACCAGATGGGCCCTATTTTTCACTAGGTTTAGGTTCATAATTTCTTATCGGCCAGGATCCAAAAACAGTTAACCCGATGCTCTTTCCCGTCTCCACTCGCCTGACGATGATCCTACTCCCCCATCTACTGTCTTAGATGAGAAGTGCATAGTTGGTCATGTCCGTTGGTCCCTCCTGGAAGATATTTGTTGAGCCCATGAATCCAAACCACCTCCGGGCGACGCACCCACTAACACTACCATTTGTGCTTACCAATCTCCGCCCCGTGTTCTTTGATGGGGTCACGATGAGAGTCTGGCTGGCCACCTGGGGCACCTACGCACCTTAGAACTGGTACAATGCCTCTTCTGGTGGCCCTCCATCAAGGAGGACGTACGCGTCTATGTCCAAGCCTGCCCTGTCTGTGCCCTCAACAAGCCTGAGAACTGTCGCCCTCAAGGTCTCCTCCACCCTCTTCCTATCCATCGATGTTCTTGGTCTCGCGTCTCCCTAGACTTCATATCAGGACTCTCTTGCTCCCAGGGACACACCATCATCTTGGTGGCAGTGGACCATTTTACCAAGACCGCTTGTTTCTTCACCCTCTCGGCTTATCCCACAGCTCAGCAGACATGATCATCAGAGAGGTTGTATGATACCATGGTCCTCCTATGGATCTATTAACCGACCGTGGTCCCCAGTTCATCAGCCGGTTATGGCGTCAATTCTGAAAACAGTTGTGACGCCTCACGTCCGGCCACCACCCTCAATCCAATGGACAAACAGAACGTATCAATCAGGAACTCGTTAAATATCTCAGGTGTTACTGCTCCTCTCATCCCTCTACATGGTCCAAGCATCTCCTCTTGGCAGAACTGGCTCACAACCAGCTTTACACTTCTTCTACTGACATGTCACTATTTGAGGCTGCCACAAGCGTCACCCTTTCTGGTTTCCTGAAGACGGGGTCCCCGGTCCCATCTCCTCCATCAACATCACTGTCAACTGACTCCATAGGGTATGGCCCAGGGTCCGTCGGAACCTTAAAGCCTCTAGGATTGCCACTAAGTTAAGTGTAAGGGCACTCCCGGGGACGACGGACAATCGCAAGCTGGGTTCTCGTTATGTGGGTCCGTTCAAGGTGGACCATCGTATTAACCCTGCCTCATACCAACTGGCCATTCCACGAACCCTCCACACCAGTCCTATGTTCTATGTCTCGCTGTTTCTTATGGCCTTCTCCTCCCCATTATCCAAGCCTGTCACTGAACCTGTGCCTCCTCGGGATGTTGGCAGGGAGCCAGCCTATACTGTTACTAAGTGGCTGGATGTCCATCACCGTGCGAGGGGTTATGAGCTCCTAGTTGATTGGGAGGGGTACGACCCAGAAGAATAGTCCTGGGTTCCTCGCCGGGACATCCTGGATCCGGCCCTCATTCAGGAGTTTTACGACTCCAGCATTGGAAATGGTTCAAAATGCCATCTACTGATTAAAATCATCCTGAACCGTCCAAAGCCTATGCTAACATGGAGTCATTGACCATTTGGTACTATGTCATAAAGTTTAAGAATGTTAGCATCCCCCCTAATCCAGCTCCTGCCCTTCAGTGGGAGTGAAACTACACTCAACATGTGACCCATCACATCAAATCACATAATAAGTCATATTCTGGGTGATTTGAATTATCTACATTTTTAGATTCCTGGTCCAGTAAACTACATTTTGACCATTTTGATTATTACAGTATTATGTCCATAGGTCACCATAGCAACAGTGCGAATCTGTTTGCAAGGAGGGCCTTGGAAAAGTCAGTCGGAATCTTACTTTTAAATATTGAAATGAGGATTCCATGACGTAATATGAAAGGACTCCTCAGCCTCATTTTGACACCAAGATTATCCTGTTACCCCTAAAAATAACTTAATCAACAGAGCAGATTTATAGCAAATAAATTAGGAACCAGCTTGTTCATTAAAGTGATTTAAAACAATGTTTAGGATTAAAATTTCTCAATTCTGATGAAGGATCCGGAACATAAGGAATTTTTCAACCAACTTTTGCCTAAATTGAAGAGTTTAAACATTTTACCTACTGCACCTTATTTGCCATAGCACAAAACTAACCTGTTTGACTTAATACCTGACTTGATATGACAGGACACATATATACTTATCATTCATTCATTCATCATTCCCCACTCTGCTCCCCTCTCAGCCCCTTGACCGCTTTTAAGAATTTTTCTACATTATGGGGTGGAGTTAGGCTCAGAGCTGGGGGTGAAGTTATAATATTAACTATTAACACTATTAACATAACTCTGCTGCACACTCACTGTCATGACCCAGCTCGGAAAGTGACAGAGAAGGGCAGACCACACAAAATTTTAAGTTTAAACAAAGATAAAATTTATTAACAAGACCCAAAATACCAACAAACTATACCAAACAAAAAGGAAAAAAAGAAACTAAGGCTACTGGAGGAGGGAAAAAACTCTCTCTGAAGACCAAGATACAGGAGGCTTTATACACCTGGGATTAGCACTCACAGGTGTCTGACATCAACAAAGAAGCCCCTCCCCCACTCCAACTCCCAACCTACAAACACACCCAACACCCAAAGTGGGAGCCGTCACATCACCTACTAACTAAGATTTATTTACTGTTAGTGTGTATACATTAGGTACTTGAAACATTATCTATATTCATATATTTGTTGATATTCTGTCATATTATGAAGCACTGCTCCTTCTCATGTTTACTCTAATGAATAGTGCAAAATTATGAACACCTCAGGAGTATCCATATTTGAATATTTATCAAGATAACTGGGAGGTAGTTGCACTGTTTGGGCCTCTTTGACTTAGAGAGACAATTTTTTTTACAAGAAGGTGCAGATCAGGGCAGAGGGCAGAAATTACAGCTCCTTCTCATGTTTATTTAATGAATGCTAACAAATTATGTGCAGCTCAGGTCATGTATCCAGATTTGGAAAACAAAGTAAGACTCTCTTTGTGAAAAAAACTTTCACTTTGTGAAGTGTGTTTAATCGTTTAACAAATATATAAGATCAGAAGACAGTGACATTTCATAACTGTAATCTAATTTGTGTTGTCTATTTACCTTATCTCTATATTACACTGCTTAATCTATTTATTATTTCATTTATATAGACTTTACACAAAATACTCAAAACAATTTTATCTCTTTCAGCATCAAAGCTTCAAAGGGAAAAGGAATATTCAGGTGAGGATTAACTTTTTTTTGCTTTAAAATAATACTGATTATTTAATTGGAGGAAATTTAACAGCCAACATCATCTTGTTAAAATATAATCATAAAGGTAACTGGGAGTTTGTTAGACTGTACAGGCTGCTGTAGTTAGATTGGATGCATTAACAGTACGGTTCTGGCATAAGTGATTTTGGAGAGAATATACACAGGGAATTTTCAACAGATGTGCGTCAAACAGCAGTAAACAATAACATAAAAAGTCCTGTTTAGCAGCTCCCCATTTTTTCAGTGTATAGCTTGTATACATTGGAATAAAATGTTGATTCTCCAGGATCACGGTGCAACACATAACAGTACACAACACTACATAAAGTGTATGTAAACAACATCGTGAGACGAGTGCAGGACAATAAAATGGCTGTCAACTTTAAACATTTTGTTGCTTCCTTACCAATAGTTTAGTAGGTCTTTGAGGTTTTGATGAGGTGGGTAGAGAAAACCTGATGATCTTTTCAGCAATCTGCTGTAGAGTCTTTAGCTCAGAGACTGTGTGGTCACTGTACTGCACCGTGAGACAGCTGGTCAGAATGCTCTCTATTGTCCCTCTATAAAATATGGAAAAATATAAAAGCCGGAGGTGAAGTTGCTGATCCTGATGGACTGCGGTCTACCAGTCAGAAAGTCCAGGATCTGCTTGCAGAGGGAGGTGGTCAAATACAACAAGCTCTACTTTGCTATCATTAGTTATGGAATGATTGTGTTAAACACTGAACTGAAATCCATGAACAGCATCCTTACATAGTTGTCCTTTTTGTCCAGGCAGGTGAGAGAAAGGTGGATTGTAGCAGATATGGCATCCTCTGTTGAGTAGTTGGGATGGTAGGCATAGTGAAATGGGTCCAGTGTGGTGGGAAGACTGCTTTTTATTTGTTTCATGACTAGCTGCTCAAAACACTTCATGATTTGTGTGAGTGCAATGGGCCGGTAGCCATTCAGGTGGTCATCTTAAAGCACACAGTAACAATCGCTTGGCTCAGGGAAATGTTGAAGATTTCTGTGTCTGTGAGGACAACTGCAAGCTGATCAGCACATTCCCTGAGCACCCAGCCAGGTATGTTATCAGGACCTGCAGCTTTCTATGGAATTAACTCTGGACAAAGTCTTCCAGACGTCTACGGCTGACAAAGTCCATGGTCTGTTGGAGTTGGAGTGATCTTCCCCCATCACATTGTTCTGTGCTTCAAACCGTGTGTACAAATCAATAAGTTGCAGTTCACCTCTCTGATTGCCCAGGAAAGATTGGCTCTTGCTCTGTGGAAGGCTTCTTGTCATCAGACCTGAAGGCAGTGTCTTGGTTTTTCAGCAGTGGTCGCTCTTCAGCAGTCATCCATGATTTCTGGTTTGCATGTGTGATGATGTTCTTGAAGGATGTCACATCATCTTTGCACTTCCAGTCTGTGTGCTCAAAACAGTCCTGAAATGCGAAAACAGCTCCCTCAGACCAGGTCCTCACCTGTTTCAGAACCGATTTGCTATGTTTCAGTAGTGGTCAAAGTTTGTCAAAGTTCACATAGATAAAGTCCGTGCAAAGGAAGAGTAACCACTAAGAGAAAACATTCCTCTTTCCCCAGACAATATCACTCTTGTATCTGAAATGTAATCACAAAGGTAACTGGGAGGTTGTTGGTCTGTTTGGGCCTCTTTGACTTGGAAAGACAATTTTTTACAAGAAGGTACATATCGGGGCAGAGGGTAGAAATTACAGCTCCTTCTCATGTTAATTTAATGATTGCTAACAAATTATGTGCAGCTCAGGTCATGTATCCAGACTTGGACAACAGAAAGTAAACAGAAAGGAGGGTTATTGAGTGAAATCACAGTCAGAACCCAATACTATTGTACTAAGTTTTCTCATTCCCTGATCTTTTTAAACCTGAATTTCTTAAACCTTGAATTTTTTTTAACCAGTTGAATTTTTAGTACCTGAATTTCTTAACCTAAACTTTCAGTACCTGAATTTCAGATGGTTTCATTCAGAACCAATATATTCAAACATCGTAAGATTCACAGTGTCAATTTTTAATAACCAAATTTACACATTTATTTTCGAGCATTACAAATTCAGGTTCAGGTTCTGCTGACTCTGATTTCACTCCATAGAGGGTTCTGTAAGAAGAGCAGAGATACAAACACATCAGTCACAATACATTAAATTACTTGTTTTCTGTATAACTCATTACTGACCTGTAACATCATGTTCCACTTTGTGAAGTGTTTTTAATCGTTTAACAAATATATAACATCAAAAGAGAGTTACATTTTATAACTGTCTGATTTGCGTTCCCCATTTACCTTGTCATTGTATTACACTACTTAATCTATTTATACTTTTATTTATATATTTCAGAATCAGAGCTTCAGAAGGAAAAGGAATACGCAGGTGAGAATGCACTTTTGTGCAATTAAAATCAAACTGATTATTTAATTGAAGGAAACATAATAGACAACATCACCTTATTAAAATGTTAACATAAAGTTAACTTGGAGTTTGTTAGACTTGTAGATAACTTGTTTACATTAAATTTCTAGATTAAAAGATAATAAAGCACTAAAAAATCTAGACACAAAAAGAAATGTAATGTGTGTGTGGTCTGAAAGGAATTCCAGTAAATACATATATTACTGATATGAATTACCATGTTAAATGTGCCAATAGCTCTAATGTACACTAAATGGCCAAAGGTATGTGGACACGCCTCCTAATTTCTGATTTCAGGCGTTTCAGACACTCATTACTAACAGGTGCATAACATCAAGCACATACAGGGCTGGGAGGGTTACCACTTACCTATTAAAATGTAATCAGTCTACAGTCTAACCTAAGACATGATGTAGTGCATGCAGTGTGTTTTATAATGCAGTTCAACTAACAATGAAATTAATTGCCAATTATTTTTATAAATTTTTACTGATTTTGTTGATTAGTTGTTGCAGCACTTAAATAATAAAATAATAAATAAAATAATAAATAAATAATAATATAAATATATAAATAAATAAAATAATAAATAAAATAATAAATAAAAATAAATAATTACTCCCATTACGTAGGTATCATCACAGCAGATCATCTCTTTCCACTTTTTCCTGTCCTCCACATCTTGCTCTGTTACACCAACTACCTGCATGTCCTCTCTCACCACATCCATAAATGTCATTCCTCATTATCATAAGGCATTCCTTTTTTCCTCTTGCCTGGCAGCTCCATCCCTAGCATCCTTCTCCCAATATATTCAGCATCTCTCCTCTGCACATGTCCAAACCAACGTAATCTCGCCGCTCTGACTTTGTGTCCAAACCATCCAACCTGTGCTCATTCTTAATCCTGTCCATCCTCGTCACACCCAGTGCATCATCTTTAACTCTGCTACCTCCAGCTCTGCCTCCTGTCTTTTGGTCAATGCCACTGTCTCCAACCCATATAACATAGCTGGTCTCACTACCATCTTGTAGACCTTCCCTTTCACTCTTGCTGGCACCCTTCTGTCACAAATCACTCCTGATACTCTTCTCCACCCACTCCATCCTACCTGCACTCTCTTCTTCACCTCTCTTCCACATTCCCCATTACTCTGAACTGCTGATCCCAAGTATTTAAACTCGTCCACCTTCACCAACTCTACTACCTGCATCTTCACCATTTCTCTGTCCCCTTCATTTATGCTCATGTATTCTGTCTTAGTCCTACTGACCTTCATTCCTCTTCCCTCTAGAGCATATCTCCACTTCTCCAGGGTCTACAGAGTTACTACTACTTAGTAACAACTGGGATGATTTGCAGAATTACAATTTTAAAATGCAAAAATGTTGCATGATTTATGCATTTTAAAATTATAATTCTGTAAATAATCCCAGTTGTAACTAAATGTATTGGTAATCTGACTACGGCTTATTTTCTGTAACTTCAATGGAATACAGTTACCTTTTTTGTATCCTAATTATGTAACACTGTTCCATATATTCCATAACTGAAATGATTTCTCAGACTAATCATATCGTGCATGTGGTGCAATATTTTTACATCCCACCTCACAACTTTTGTTCCTACCTACAATTAGTTTCTATGTACTGCTTAAGTAAAAACATGGATGGCTTAATTGTATCCTGTCATGTATGTTGTTTCATTAAACCTGTTTAGAGACATTATACAAAAATTAGCTAGTACAGTTAGCTTGTGCTGCTAATAGCTAATACAAATACGCACATTAGGTAAAATATATCAAACACACACCTTTTCACACTTTTTTCAATTTAATAAAATGTTACAATTCAAAGTACATTTTAAAGACAAATAAATTATATGCTGTAGTAAACTGTGTGCTGTAAGGTACAATTAGATCATGACTCCTCCTCATCAGAGCTGAATGGACGGTACACACACACACACACACACACACACACACACACATGTGACAGCAATAGCGCTCGCTCCACACTCACAAGAGATCATCTACAAGCAACAAAAGCAACTTCTCGTGTACTAGTGTGAACACAGGGTTAGTGGTATTTGTTGTGCTCTAGTGTGAACATATTGTAAGTGCTATTATTGTGAAATGGGAGCATCTTTGAGCCACATCATTTCAGCCATGAAGCTATAGACCACACACACTCACAGAGCAGGGCCGCTGAGTGCTGAATCATGTAGCGCATAAAAGTCACCTTTCCTCTGTTGCATCACTCACTACAGAGATACAAACTGCACCTGGAAGCAACATTAACACATGAACTATGTTTCAGGAGCTTCATAAACAGGTTTCAATGCCAAGCAGCTGCACACAAGCCTGAGATCACTATGTGCAATGACAACTCCATATTAATGCCCATGGTATTGGAATGTGATGTCCAACACATATAGATATGATTGTCAGCTGTTCACATACTTTTGTCCATAGAGTACATATAATAATATACAGATGAACTCATGCATGTGTTAAACACCACATTTCTACTGTCTATAAAAATGTATAGTAGAGAAGTAGAAATATAAAGTTCAATAAAGTGAATTTGTTGGTTTTATTCAACACACACAGCTCACACAAGGGAACATAACAGTGCATTAAACAGTATAATACATGTGCTGTATGTCTAGTCTATAATATCAACTTTCTTCTGTTTTTAGAGCTGCAGAGACAGAGAGTGGAATATGGTAATTATGTCTGACTTTGTGAAACCTTTAGGACTTTTTTCAATTTGTGAAGAACTGTTAGTAAAGAAATTAGATACATAATGTTTGGGATAAAGCATATATGTTTATTTGCCTCTGTACTCCACAATTTTACATTTGTACTGAAATGTGGTTAAAGTTCACATACTCAGATTTTAATAAAGTGTATTTTTATGCCCAGGAGTTTTACCATGTAGAAATGACAGCACTCAGAACTCATTGTGCTCCTGCCATCAGCAGTTACAGCTCTGGTCCTCATGTTGACAAACACTTAAAGACTCTAAAGGTGACCAAAAGCCTGGAATAAAAACTGGATACTGAAATCTCTTTTCTACCTGCAATAATGAATCAATTAAACACACCTGAATAATCACTAACACCTGTGAAGCCCCAAATATGCCCCAAATATTATGGTGCCTTTTGTGCCTGTGTATAAAAAGTGCTGTAATTTCTACATGGTCAGAATATAATGTAATTAAACACTATATTAAAATCTGAGGATGTGCACTTTAACCACATGTGAACTGTTTGAGTACAAAATTAAAATTAATGGAGTACAGAGGCAAATAAAAACACATACCTTTTCCCCAAACAGTATGGAGGTAACTGTATATATGTAGTAAGAGGGACAGATTATCAGATTTATATTTCTCTCCTTTTTTACATTTCTCTATATTTATGACAAATCTGTTGATGGCAATAAACTTATTTCTGGTGTTTTAAATATTGATTTATGTTTTTTGGTTTGTAATTTTGGTCTGTAGTGTAAATATTGTTCAAATATTAATTATTTTATTGTTATTTGTGTTTAATCTAATTCTATTAAATTAATATAACGTTGCTTCATTTTTTACAGAGCTTATGAAGGAGAAGAAGTTGTTTGCAGGTAAAAAGAATTTGATCTTTTTATCTACAGTACAGTTTAGCAGAGAATCAGAGTCTGCAGTATTGAGTGTGTGTATTTTTGAGTGAAGGCTGTGTGTGTGTGTGTGTGTGTGTGTGTGTGTGTGTGTGTGTGTGTGTGTGTGTGTGTGTGTGTGTGTGTGT
>JAQQZR010001012.1:0-12280 GCA_030068235.1 Notoglanidium macrostoma | reverse complement strand
TATACTTTTGTGAAGCTGCTTTGAGACAATGTCTGTTGTTAAAAGCGCTATACAAATAAAATTGAATTGAATTGAAGAAGAGAACCAAGTACCAGATCGAAAGATCGACAAGGACAGATACGGGGTCAGTGCCAAGAAACTGCTGAGAATAGCACTCAGTAAGCAGGCGGGGCAACCTGGAAAGATATAAAGCGAGTGCCCAGCAATAAGGGTTCAGTTCATGATTGGTATTCAAGTTGTGTGAATTTTGGCTCAGTATAGACCTTCCTCCAGATGAATGAATTTTTGTACTTTGAACTTTGCCTGTAAGCAACAAAGCTTTTGTTGCTGCCACCAAGAAGACTTCAGCAGATTTTCTTTAAGTTGAATTTTTTTTTTGATAATTGAGTTAAAGTAATTAAAGAATAAAGGCATCACACCATACTGTATGTGTGATTGTGAGTGTGAATGGTCCCAGTCACTAGGGGGTACAGTTAATATTTCGTGGTGCTGGTCCCAAGCCCGGATTAATGGGAAGGGTTGTGTTAGGAAGGGCATCTGGAGGAAAAGCCCCAGCAAAATCGATGAAACGGATGACGGACGATCCGCTGTGGCGACCCCGAACTGGGAATAAGCCAGAAGAAGAAGCAGAGCATCTGAGACACCATTTTGTCTTCACAATAAATGCTTCCTTCTTTGAAAGTTGCCTGGACTTGTCTTTCTCTTGTGATTTTCTTTTATCAACAAGATATACACTCACTTTCCACTTTAATAGGAACGTCTGTACTCCTGCTCATTTATGCACTTGTCTATCCCAATCTTTACCAATCACCAGTACAATCCATAAAATCATGCAAATATGGGTCCAAAGGTAATGTTCACATTAAGCATGTGCTTGCTTCCCCTTCCCACTCTGAATTCCTTGCACATTCAGAAAACTCACATTCTCGAGAACACTTAAAATCTGACAACATGGCCACACCAGTAACTCAGACACAGACGCCATTACCCATGATCACCCTCTCACAGACAATATGATCAACATACTCCCACGTTGTGAATTGGAGGTGTCAGCTATCTGCCAAGCCTTGATTATTTTGTGTTTAATTTTTGGTTTGACTCAGTGTATGTTTCCTGGTTTTTGAGATTTGCCTCTACTTCAATGGTATGTTTGCAAATTGCTTGACCCTTGCCTGTTTTTGGACTTTGCCTCTGCCTGCTGTTTTGGTACCTCTGCTTGTGTGTTTTAATAAAAAGACTGAACTGCGCTTGCATTCTATCCTGCCTGACAGATTACTTTGCCAAAATGAATGCAAGGAGATTCAGAAAGTCTGCCAGGCACTCTCACAGCCCAAGGAACACATCTCAGGAATGCGTCTTTGTGACACGGCCACTCAAGTTCAACTGTTTTCAGCTGGCCTCTTGCAAGTTACTGAACTGCTTTTGGGAGCCTTTGGATCTAAATGAATGCCTCTCCCCTCGCCAAACAAGAACAATTTGACGAAGATCCTTCCCAGTGTTGTGGCTTTCTTCTCCAGTGCCAGCTGTATTTTGCTGCCCAAGCCGGATTCACTGACGAGAATAACATGGCACTTATGTGCAGCTTTCTTATGGAAAAGCACTCACCTAGGCTACTGCTGGTTGGCAGAAAGGAGGAGATTCTGTCACAATGTTTCATAGAGTCTTTTTAGAGTCTTTGCTCCAGGGGTAAAAGAAGTAGAAGAGAGACACTTGAATGTCAAACAAGGCACCCAATGCATGGTCAAATATGTTGTCCTTCCACATCACCAGCCTCCGGTGACTTCTTTTTGTGGAGAAAAAAGGGGGAGGACTCCGTCCGTACATTGACTACAAAACACTAAATCAAATCACAATAAAATATCCATATCCACGCACTTCCTTTGAACTCACAGTATTGCTCTTTAAACAAGTGTTCAGGTATTTTGGTATCCCAGAAGACATTGTCATCGACCACAAACCCCAGTTCACTTCTCATATGTAGTCCAACTTTATGAAAAAAACTAGTAACTACACTAAGTCTCACTTCTGGATATCAACCCCAGGTGACCAGTCAAGTTGAATGAATTAATCAAGAAATTGGACATTTCCTATGAATGTGCTGCTCAGAGAATCAAGGAGACTCAAGGAGCCTAAAATTCTCTCAGACATTCAGCCACTCAACTCATCACCTTTCATGCTAACACCACTAAGTGCCCAGCAGTTGATGAGTGATTCCTGAGGAGCGAACGCACAGACACCTGGAGCAGGTGGCAAAATCTGACAAGTGCTTCACTGACTAACACAGGAATGGAACTCCTCAGTTCTCCCTTGGTGACTGTGTGTGGCTCTCAATGAGACATAAGGGTTGCAAAAATCTCAATGCATGCTGCATTGGACCTTTCAAGATATTAAACCAAATCAATCCTGTCATATATAAATTAGTTCTCCAACTTCATAGTCACCTGGCCACCTCCTTCCATGTCTCCCAACTGAAAGCAGTTACACCACAACCCCTAGATAGAGAATCACCTCTAGTCACTCCTTCAGCACCCCTTGACATCAAGGGTCAACCAGCATACACTGTTAGGGATATCTTACACTCTCATAGGAGGAGGGGGCACCTAGAATATCTGGTAGACTGGGAGGGTTACGACCCAGAAAAACAATGCTGGGTACCAACCAAGGACATCCTCGATCCTCTGCTGTTGGAGAACTTTCATGCCATACACCCCATGCAACCTGGCCCTCTACCCAGAAGACGCCCACGCAAATCATCAGCTCATGGAGTGAGCTCCGTGTTTTTTTTTTTTTGTCATGTCTGCACTTGCCTGCTCTGAATTCCCTGCTTATTCACAAAACCCATAGTCCCAAGAATATTCACTGTCTGACAACATGGCTGCATCCAGTAACTCTGACACAGACGCAATCACCCATGATCACCCGCTCACTGACTATTTAGCTGAGACACTTGTATGCTCTGAATTTCCTGATTGGATGTGCCTGCATCCAATTAACACCACACCCTATACACACACATACACACACTCTGCCACAGGAACTTTGCAAAGCAATAGTTTGCCCCTGAGTCTGCTATCTGCCAAGCCATTTTTATTGTGTGTGATTTATAGTTTTGATTCAGTGTTTATTACCCTTCTTTTATATACCTCTGCATGCTGAAGGATGAGACATGTTTCAGGTGTCAACTTGATTTATTGGATGACCATAATGCAAAATAGCACAAAACAGTCCAAAAATGAGCGTAAGCTGCCGCTTTGGCTGCTATCGTGAATGCTGTTTTTACGCTGGCTTCACTTCCTCTACGCGCGCCAGTCACTCACATAACAGAGTCACTACCGCCATCTATTGGCGGAAATAAGTATAGCACTACTGGTTACTTAAATAAAAGCAGGTGACTTTCCCTTTGCTTGAGCTGAGCCAGAAATACACAAGAATAACCAAAAAAAGAAATGTGACAATGGGGTGCAAAGATAAAACACAAATACAATGGACATAATGCACCAGAATAAATGTCCAGAGCGCCACACCCTCCCCTACATCAACAATAAAAAAATTATTGTATAATTTTTTTATTTTTTTTAAACTCCATAAACACAAACCATCTTGCCATTAGTGTCTGTCCTTGAATCATTAACTGGTTAAACACACACCTATGGCATGTATGACTCACAACAGCACGGTGACAGTCTTAAATTAAAGACAGTGAACGCTGGAAGATTCTTGCTGCTCCCCTGAAACACATTACCAATTTATGTGGACTACAACCATTATTTTCCTTCAAGATCCATAAACAGTTTCACCTTGTTAACTACTGAAACTAGACTCACAAAAATCGGCCAACATTCCATTCTAGTCTGCTACCACATGTACTGTTACTGTTTACATGTTAGACACCACCACATTTACTTATCACCATCTTGAGTTCTACTGGTAACACCGTGTGTTTTCTGTGACTCGAATATTGCATATTGACCATGTCACACATTTTCTGGTATTTACCTATATCTCTTGATAAACCTTTATAACTTATCAACTTATTATTCCATTCTCTAGCTCAATGTCTGTTATGTCATTATCTCTCCACTGAAGGTCTTCTCCCTGCTGCTCACTGATCTCGGTCCCAAGAGCTGGAGCCTCCATAGTCCTTGTCTGGTGGTGTTGATGTGAAAGCCTCCACACCAGTTCACCTTCCTCATCACTGTCTTCATCTACATCCTGAAGTGATACCTGTTTTTTGGTTTTTCCCCTGTTCTGTCGTGGCCCCTGTTTCTTTTTGTTCTGCCCTTTTTTCTCCAGGTTTTCCAGAGGTAAGCCGTCACAGGGAAGTAACAGGTTTCTGTGTACTGTTCGGCTCTTGCCTCCCCTTTCTGGTCTGATCTCATAAATAGGTATATCAGGGCCCTTTTGGCTCTGCACCACATACACTGCATCCTCCCAGTGTGAACGGAGTTTTCCAGGCCCCCCCCCCAGTCAGGTTATGGAGCAGGACTCTGTTGCCAGGGTGAAGTTGAGCTCCGCGGGACTTTGGTCATAATATATTTTTCCCCTGCGGGCTTCCTTCTGGCCCGCTGTTGATGCAATCTCATATGCCTCTCTCATTCGTGACTGCCATTTTTCCACATACTCCTGGTAGCATACTTGTTGCTCCTGCGATGTCAAGTTGAATAACAGATCTACAGGCAGTCGTGGGGTGCGACCAAACAACAAATAGTATGGAGAAAACCCAGTTGCCTAGTTCCGAGTGCAGTTGTAGGCGTGCACTACTTTCAACAGTGAGTTCTTCCAGTCTGCCTTTTCCATATCTGTCAGTGTTCTCAGCATGGACAGGAGAGTCCTATTGAAATGCTCAACTTGTCCGTTGCCTTGGGGGTGGTATGGAGTTGTATGAGAGCCACGCATACCACAGACTTTTTGAAGCTGAGCAAACAACTGGTTCTCAAATTCTTGGCCCATGTCATGATGTATTCTTGCTGGAAAACCAAAATTGAAAGCAAAGTGATTGTAAACCTTCTCCACCACTGTTTTGTCTCTCTTGTGAGAAAGGCTTCTCAGTAGCCAGTGGTGTGGTGTCTTGCACTAGGCTGACTGCACTCTGATTGACCACTGTGGTCTCATGAAGGGGACTTTTACGTTGATGCACTGCACTCTCCACCGCAGCCCTGATTACATCCTGCTTTATCTCCGCTGTACACTGAACCATACACTGTTGGATGTCGAGAGGAAGACTGGACAGGCCATCAGCATTTGCATTCCTCTTACCCGGTCTGTATCTGATAGTAAAATTAAAGTCTGCCAATTCTCCTACCCACCTATGATCTGTTGCATTCAGCTTTGCCGTCGTGAGGACATAAGTAAATGGATTGTTGTCTGTATAAACAATAAAGTGCAGGGCATAATAGAGATAGTCCCTGAAGTGTTCACAGATTGTCCACTTTAAGGCAAGAAACTCCAGTTTTCCAGAGTGCATATGATAATTTTTCTCTTGGGGCGTCAATGTCCATGAACCATAGTCAATCACCTTCATCTTGCCTGTTTGTTTCTGATATAACACAACTCCCAGGCCTTCTTGTGATGCATCACAGTGGAGTATGAATGGTTCTGCAAAATCAGGATAACCTAAAATAGGTGGCTCCGTTAGACAGGCAACTAACCTATTTAAAGCATTCTGATGGCTCTGTGTTCAACTGATAGGTGTGTTTGGTGGTGGTCGGCCCCTGTGTTTTACACTAACCTTCCTTCCTTTGGTGGCTGGCAGTTGTGCAGAAGTGCAGGTTGGAGGCAGGATCAGCAACTGGTATAGGGGCTTAGCCACTTTTGAGAAGTCTGGGATGTAGACCCTGTAATAGGAGAGGAATCCCAGGATTCTGCTCAGCTCCCCTACTGTGTTTGGTGGTCGCTCTTTAAGTGCTTGAACAGGAGCTATCTCAGCTGGATCCATGCTTTACCCCTCTTCTGACACCATCCGCCCCAGAAAACGCACTCGACACCTGAAGACATCACATTTGTGTGGGTTGAGTTTAACACCATGTTTCTGATATCTTTGCAGGACAGCTCTGATGTGGTCCACATGAATGTCAAAGGAAGGAGTGTGGACCAGGTTGTCGTCCAAGTACGGCTGACAGATAGCATCACGAAGGCCTCTCAGACAGCCTTCCAAACTCCTTTGGAACTCTGCTGGAGCTGCACTGAGTCCAAATGGTATGTGATTCCACTGATACAATCCCCAGGGTGTTATAAAAGCTGTGAGAGGGTGACTTTCAGGGTCCAGGAATCCCTGGTGATATGCTTTGCCCTGATCAAGAACTGAAAACCAAGAGCTGCCATTGAGGGAATCTAGCATATCCTGGATTCTGGGGATTGGGTGCCTGTCTGGTACAGATTTACGATTAAGCTCCCTGTAGTCACAGCACAGCCTTAATTCACCAGACTTTTTCCTGACACAAACAATTGGGGAGGAGTAGGGTGATCTTGATTCTGAAATCCACCCACGGTTCACCAGATCTTGCAGATAGTCCTTCACCTCTTGGTGCAGGGGTTTTTGCACCGATATGTAGGTCTTGCGAACAGGTGTATTATCATGCACTGTGATATGCATTTCTAAGCTGGGAATGCATCCAACATCCTTGTCATCATAAGCAAAAGCACGGCATTCCTCTCGTAACACCTGACGTACAGTCTGCTGCTGATCTTCACTTAGATGGTCTATTTTTACTGGAGGATCCCACTGTTGTGGCTTTTTACTCAGTTGTAGTGTGTTGGTTATTACATTTAGCCAGACAGAACTTTGTGGGTTGTGTGTTTCAGTAGCCTCTGGTGTCTTGTCTGTGGAGTCCATTGTGATGGGGTATACTGTTTTTATTTCTTCCAGGTGCCCTAGAATGGTGCGGGGGACCAGGGTGATATCAACTTTGCTGGTGTTGGCAACTGAGACTGGTATGTATACTGCCCTTCCCTCTCGGACAGCAACCAGACCTTCTTGGATGACAAAACCCTCAAGCAGTTGTGATGGTTCATCAGGGACGAACAACAGACTCTGTCCAGCAAACTGGGCTCCCATGTGTGCTCGAACATATGTAGTGGTTATTTGTTCAGTAGCCAGGTGTATTATTCTCTTTCCTGTATGTACTGTCCCAACATTGCGGTTTGACTCTGGTATCTGTAATAACTTTAACATTGATTTTGCTGTCCTTACTGGCACTGAAAAGATCCTGCTGATTTGCTGAACGTTTTGGAACCTTGGCTGTCACTTACCCCATTTACCCACTACTTCCTCAATCACATTGAAGCCAATGATGCGTTCCTCAGCAACACTGGGGTCACTACCAACTAACATCGGCACTAGTAGTGTTCTTTCTGGGTGTGTGTCACTGTCCAGATAAAACTCTGTCTCAATCCACCCATCATATGGGATTTCAGTCCCATTTGCTGCTAATGCTACCAATGGTTCTGTTCCCAAAAGTTCAGTGAGTGGCCTGATAATGCTGTGTGGGAGATCTTGCTTCCGCCACTCATTGTTGATGAGACTTGCCTGGGCCCCTGTGTCCCATAAAACCTCAGCTGGTACATTGTCGAGGTGGCACTGGACCATGCATCTCTTCCCAATGAGGCTGATGAACTTAGTTTGATGTTGTGAGGGCACATAACAGGTGGTCTTGTTCCCATTGAGTTTGCTGTTGTCCGATTGTGGGGTTACAGGTAGGCTGTGTGTCATAGCTCCTGATTGTTTTGGTGAAAGTGAACAGGTTCCTTCCACAGAAACAAGATTGACTTGGGACCTGAAGGGTGGCTGGGCTACTGTGGGTCCCGGCTCAACAGCCCCCTCCCGTTTCCCTGTGGGAATCTGTTCTGCCTCCACCCTTGGGAAAGGTGGCCTTCCTGCCCACAGCGATAGCAGTTTTTACAAGTGTCACCGACCTGAGCCTCCCTGCATAGTTGGCAACCTCTAGCCCACCTGGTGGCTGGGGGGTGAACAGGTGTCTATGCGTGCCTTTGACTTTACTGCTTCTAGAGACTCATTGAACATTTTTTTAACTTCAAGGACATCAGCCCTAAAGCCCTCGATAAGCTTGGCAGTCTCTGGATCAGGGTCTTTACTCTGTTCTGGTTTCTTTTTTGTAGACCATATCACACCCCCTTTCATTTGTGTTTCATCAACAGTGTCTTTTTGTTTGTTCAGCAGTATCTGACTATTACTGACTTGCTGCTCTGTATATATCTCATTTACTATAGGTGGCTTGGCTGCAATGTTTCTTCTTAATTTATTTTGTCATTCTGATTCTAGACTAGCAGCCTCATTTATCTTTTCTATCAGAACTTCATCTGTCACTTGGAGGTTGCTAAGGTATGGTTTCAACTGGAACTTCACTGCTTCACTCAGTGAACCAGTCTCTAATGAACGCAGAAACTTACGTTGAATTAAGTCTGGGCTGAACTGTTCTCCTTCATCCCCATCATCAGCTTTCCAGAGCATCTTTTCTCTGATCTCTATTGCTCTGAATAAGAAGTCGTGAGCTGACTCTTTTGGGTCTTGATATATGCTCATGAGTCTGTGAAGGAGGTCTGATGATGAGTCCACTTTGAAATGTCCTCTTAATATTGTCCTTAATGTGGGAAGTGTGAGGTCTAGTTTTACTTCCAGTAAGTCTCGAAGATGCAGGCCAGGACTCACCGCTTTGATCACAGCCTCAATGATTTCAGTCTCTGTGTAGCCCTTCTTAAGCCTTGCTTCAATCTGGTTGGTCAAACTGGTGAAAGAGTTTGTTCTTCTGTCCAGCCTCTCCTATCTGACCCCATGTACGGAAATCCTTCCTCAGTGAAACTTCTGGTGCAGCGAGGGGTGCAGGCTGAGTATCCTCTCTCTCTCTTACCATTGTTGTGCTGTCTAGCTGCGTCCCCAAGGCTTCAATCTTCTCTAAGATGCGATGCGCTTCTTCCTGAGCCTGCTGCAGCTGTGCGTACTTTTGTTTCAGTTTCTCCATTTCACTACATTCAGTTTGTTGCACTTCTGTTCTGTCAGAAATATGTTCTGGTAATGCCTGTATAAATGACTGGTGATCACTGATGAATCATTGGAACACTTGAGACTCCTCGCTCTCTTCAATTTCATCCAAAGTGCTTTCTGCTAGCCGAATCAGGGCACGACGAGGCTGTCCTCGGAATCCCTCCCCACCTGGGTCACTGCACTTCAGATGCTGACACACCTTGACGAGCTCTGGCTTCCCCAATGTCCACAACTGTGCACTGACCTCATCATGAAGTTGCTCAATCCTGTTTTTCTAGGTTCGTCTCTTGAAGAAGGACTGATTGTCTCTACTGTCATAGCAGTTCTTCCTGGCTCGGCTCGCCAAATTATGTTGTACTCGCTGAAGGATGAGACGTGTTTCAGGTGTCAACTTGATTTATTGGATGACCATACTGCAAAATATAGCACAAAACAGTCCAGTAATAAGCATAAGCTGCCGTTTTGGCTGCTATCGTGAATGCTCTGTCTTTACACCGGCTTCACTTCCTCTACTCAGGGATTAACGCTCCAGTCACTCACATAACTGTTGCTGATGCACTATTACAACAAAAGAATTAACTGTTAGATTTAAAATCTTGTCTCATGTTAGCTGTTTCCTCTCTGTGTCTGTCCTGTCCTTTGATCCTGTAACCCTGCTGCCTGGGATTGTCACCTTGGCTTTCCCGACTAAGGTTTTATGATGGCCAGCTGTCTGTTCTGTCTCGTTTCCTGTATAAATACTCTTAGACTTTCTTCATTAAATCAGACTGAGTTTAACACGACCCTGTGTCTGTTAAGATCATTCTACAAGCGCTTGTCACACAGAGGAAGAGAGAGAGAGACGGTTACGGAGTCTGAAAGAGATTGAACCTGAATAGAAAATTAACATTAACTAACATGGAATGTACTGTTCAATAACACAATACTACTCTTTTAACAATTGTACAACATTTGCTTCTCAAAACATCTAATAGAAACAGTCACAAAAGGTCACTAACATCCCGCCATACTGTTAGCACGGTTCACACGCTCACACTAGCTTTATTAGCTTCTGTCGCTTCGTGGTCTTATTTTGAAACACAAATAATTATATAAATGTAACAAAACGGCTCTAAAGAGGAATAAACGAACACATATAAATGGGTATCATGCTTGTGTATTTTCCTCACCTGCAAAATATAGCACAAAACAGTCCAAAAATGAATGTAAGCTGCTGCTTTGGCTGCTATCGTGAATGCTCTGTCTTTACACTGGATTCAATTCCTCGATGCAGGGATTAACGCGACAGTCACTCACATAACAGAGTCACTACCGCCATCTATTGGCACAAATGAGTATAGCGCTACTGGTCACTTAAATAAAAGCAGGTGAGTTTCCCTTTGCTTTACCAGAGCCAGACATACACAAAAATAAACAAAAAAAGAAATGTGACAATGGGGGACAAAGATAAAACACAAATACAATGGACATAATGCACCAGAATAAATGTCCTGAGCACCACACCTGAAAAGGAGCAACCCAAAGAAGTAGGATATACTTTTATGCAATTTATACCAACAAGGTAAATATATTTCCAGATTAGTTGTCAAACATGGAATCAAGTTACCTGTTCAACAAATGTAAATTAGAAGAAATTGTGAACTGCATATTAAGAATTTCTTGTATAACAGCATGTACACTCTTCCAAAATGTTGTGATATTGTGACAGGTCATAAAGGAATTAATAAATGTGCCCTTATGTGACTGACATTTAAAACAAAGGTCCAACCTGTATAGGAATATCTTATTTAAATGCACTAGTGTTAGGTAATCCCTATTTATAGTTTTAAAATTGAGTTCATGCTTAATGATGGAAGTGCATTTAGGATATAAATGTGAACAAACAGAAAGCCACACTTCTTGTTCATTTGTTTTTTCCAGGTCTTTGTCCCCAAATATTCTTTAGACTAAGGAGGGCACAGACTCATTCAACAGCATGTCATACATTTTTTAAATCCACCCCTTTGAAATGAAGTTTTTACCAATAAGTTGTTCAGTCTCTGTCAGACCCAATCACAAATCCCTTGTGTCCAAAAGAGGCATAATAAAATACCTAAATTGGAGATACCAAAGGAAGATTTTGATAATTTATACTTCTGCATGACTTCAGAAAAATATATTATATGAATTTAAACCAGAGATCTGTGTAATTCCATGCTTAAACCAATTTAAGAGACCTTTATTATTTAACTGGGAGGGAAAGTCAAGATTTAGTGCAACTGGAGAGGACAGAGAGAAACGTTGAGGTATCTTGAGATATTTTTTACATCTTTCCAGGCCAACAATCTATTAAATACAACATAAAGGCCCAGTGAGTCTATAGCACCACTATATGTAAGTTTAGTCTTGTGCCCAGCATATATTTTCGCACACATGCATAAAATTTGGTAGGCATGTGGGTCTCCCCATAAGAACATAACTGGTACAGGAAGTGAGGTATTTTGGATTTTATGCATTTTGAGGAGTGTTACATTTTAATATACTCCTCACAGATGGTTCATCAGATTCATGTCAGACTAGGTTTAAATGATGATAAGATATTGGTAATTTTAAATTAAACAGGAAGTTTGTCATAACTTCTCATAATATAGGGGTAATGTGCTCATATCTTCTTGTTCTAGTAAGGACCCTCACTGCTGCATTCTGGACTAACTGGAGTTTGTTATGTTATGAATGTACCTACTAGAACAACCAGACAATAAGGCATTACAATAATGCAACCTAGAAATAACAAAGTCATGAAGTAGTTTTTCTGCACCGTGAAGTGACATCATATTTCTTATCTTTACAATATTTCTGAGATTAAAGAAGGATGTTCTAGGGATATTATCTACATGAGCTGGAGTCAATAATCACACCAAGGTATTTTACTTTGGCACATGGTGAAACAGAAAGGCCAACAAGAATTACTATGTAATCAGAAAACGTACTTCTAGCTACATGTGGTCTTAGTACTAGTACTTCTGTCTTATCAGAATTAAGTAGAAGGAAGTAATTAAGCATCCATTGTCTAATGTCCATTACACAGTACTCAATTTTATTAAGCTGGTGTCTCTCATCTGGCTTTGCTGAAACATATAACTGTGTGTCATCAGCACAGCAGTCGAAGCTAATACCATGTTTATGAATAATATTACCTAGAGGTAGCATATATAAAGAGAAAATTAGTGGGCCTAAAACAGAACCTTGTGGAACACCAAACTTCACCTTACTATGTGTAGAGGAGTCACCATTTATATAAAC
>JAQQZR010001011.1:0-12286 GCA_030068235.1 Notoglanidium macrostoma | reverse complement strand
ATCCTCACCACCTTCTACAGAGGGACTATTGAGAGCATTCTGAGCAGCTGCATCACTGTCTGGTATGAAAACTGCACCGTATCGGACGGCAAGACCCTACAGCGGATAGTGAGAACAGCTGAGATCATCGGAGTCTCTCTTCCCCATCACAGAAATTCACCACACACGCTGCATCCACAAAGCCACCAGCATTGTGGAAGATCCCACATACCTCTCACACACACTCCTTACCCTCCTGCCATCTGACAAGAGGTACCATAGCATTTGGGCCCTCACAGCCAGACTCTGTAACAGTTTCTTTCCACAAGCCATCAGACTCCTGAATACGCAGGGACTGGACTGACACACACACGCACATGAATGTTGAATGAATATATTACTAAACTACCTCTGCAATTTTTGCACATATGACTTGGATTAGCACTGCACTGTCTTGTCTTGTGATGTCTGCACTGTCTGCATTGTTTTCACTTTATGTAGTCTATGTTATCTTGCAATGTTTGTACATGTTTGCACACATACACTTTATGTTGTCTTTTGTTGAAGTTTTGTAATTCTGTGTTGTCTTTTATGTAGCACCTTGGTCCTGGAGGAACAGTGTCTCATTTCACTATTTACTGTATCATCTGTATACGGTTGAAATGGCAATAAAATCCACTTGAATTAACTTGGTTTCTCAGTTAAGAGTTCTGGAATATCAGAGAGGGCCAGTCTCACCAACACACACATGGTGCAAGCATGTGGACCTGCGCTTTAACACTGGCAGACATTTATCCCCAAAAGTAATACTCTGTCTATTTACTCACATCTATAAATACCACTGTGTGTGCAAATTGCCACAAAACTCAAACATACATAAACACATTCTAGCAAGTTAACATAACCTTTAGCCTTTTAACATTTACACACTTAACAGTTCATAAATCAACTGGATTTAACAAAGCAAATAGGTAAGAGCCTCCCATTGGATAATTGCTGCATGGATGATTGTTTCAGCTGGCAACAAGTTATTTAACCCTAACTGATGCAGTGAGTAGCTTCTCATTTCTTAAACAACCATGTCAGAAGACAGCCTGTGGTTGTGGAAAAGATGTTAATCTGTTTTAGAAGGGTCAAATTATTGGCATGCATCAATCAAAGAAAACATCTAAGGAACTGAAACTACTAAAATTGTGTTAAGAACTGTCCAATGCATTATTCAAAACGTGGGGAACCATCATCTTCATGGAAAAAATGTGGTTGGAAAAAAATCTTGAATGATTGTGATCAGCGATCACTGAAATGTTTGGTGAAATCAAATCCAAAAAAATCAATAGCTGCACTCACGACTATGTTCAACAGTGATAGTAAGAGCATTCACACACACACACAATGTGAAGGGAACTCAAGGGATTGGGAGTAAACAGCTATGTAGCCTTAAGAAAACCACTGATCAGTGAGGCTAATCAGAAAAAAAAGGCTTCAATTTGCTAGGGAGCATAAAGATTGGACTCTGGAGCCATGGAAGAAGGTCATGTGGTCTGATGAGTCCAGATTTCCCCTGTTCCAGAGTGATGGGTACATCAGGGTAAGAAGAGAGGTGCATGAGGAGATGCAGCCATCATGCCTAGTGCCTACTGTACAAGCCTGCGGGGGCAGTGCTATGATCTGGGGTTGCTGCAGTTGGTCAGGTCGAGGTCCAGCAACGTTATGTGCCAAAAGAATGATGTCAGCTGACTACCTGAATATACCGAATGTCCAGATTATTCCATCAGGGAATTTCTTCTTCCCTGATGGCATGGGCATATTCCCATTTAAGATGACAATGCCAGGACAATGACATTAGGATGACAAAGCCAGGATTCATCTGGCTCATACTGTGAAAGAGTGGTTCAGGGAGCATGAGACATAATTTTCACACATGGATTGGCCACCACAGAGTCCAGACCTTAACCCCATTGAGAATCTTTGGGATGTGTTGGAGAAGAATTTGTGCAGCGGGCCGACTGTCCCATCATCTCTACAAGATCTTGGCAAAACGTTAATGCAACTCTGGATGGAAATAAATGTTGTTACAATGCAGAAGCTCATCGAAACGATGTCGCAGCGAATGCTACCACTATGCCTGCAAACTGCCAGAAAACCCAAAAACAAATACACTTTATAAATAATATATTAATTTATAAATGAATAATAACACTGATCAACCCAGTCTTTGCATTCATTCCTCTATTTTCCTGTTCACCCATATTCAGTATGCCTGTTTGGCAAAAAAAAAAAAACTGGCATAAACTTTCTCAAGGCAGGCTACCAACTATTTATTCATACACTCAATACATGAATTAAAAAAAAAAAAAAAACTATGTATTTATTTTTTATTTAATTTTGTTGTCCAGGAATGTAAATTTAATAAGCAATAAATTTGTCTATTTTACCAAAATAAATGATTAATTTACTAATGAATGGCACTTATTTTAGTCCACAGAAAATAAAATTACTTGAACCAACAATTTTCTTACACTAAGGGGAATACTTACATAATGGGCATTGTCAAGCCAGGAACAAGACATATTGAATGGAAGTTGTCTGCCATTGTATTTCATTTAACTGGCAATTTTGTAAGGATTAAAGAGGAAAAGGAGCATCCAGATTGTTACCAGTGCAAAGTTCAAAGGCCAGCATCAGTGATGGTATGGGGTGTGTTAGTGCCCATGGCATGGGTAACTTGCACAACTGTAAACACACCATTAATGCTGAAAGCTACATACAGGTTTTGCAGCAACATATGCTGCCACCAGATGATGTCTTTTTCAGGGACAAAAGAGTAGTAAAAGAGTGTGGGTACTAGGATAGCCTCTCTGAAGTCCATACCTTTGTGTGATGCATTATGAAGCACAAAATAAATCAATGTAGACCCGAGAATGTTGAACAACTGAAGTCATATATCAAGAAAGAATGGGAAAGCATTTCACTTTCAAAACATCAAAAATTAATGTTCAGTTTCCAAATGCTTACTGAGTGTTTTTGAAAGAAAAGGTGATGTAACACAGTGATAAACATGTCCCTGTCCCAACTTTTTTGGAAAATGTTGCAGGCAAAACATTAAGAATATAAGGGAATTAAGGGTATATTTACAAAAAACAATAAAGTTTATCAGTTTAAACCATAAATATCTTGTTTTTGTATTCAATTGAATATAGGGCAAAAAGGATTTACAAGTCATTGCATTCTGTTTTTATTTATAGTTTACAAAGTGTCCTATTTTTTTTTTTTTTGAATAAGGGTTGTAGAAAACACACTGCACAAACAGAAAATTTTAAGCTATACCTGTTGATGCTGAACATGATTGTTTTTGTTTGGGTACTGAGCAATCAACTGTGTTTAATGATAATGATGGTGAATGAATCCACTTTTAGAAGATCTTGCATCATAGGAGCAATAAGGCGTACTTATTATACAATTGGGTGAGTTGGGGGGGTTGGGCACAGTACAGCTTGCTATAGCCAACCTTGGTGCATTTGATTTGGCGGGGTTCCTGAAATTTTTTCAGGTGACTGTATATGTAGTTTTGGCAAAGCAGTCAGAAATTCAGTCAAACAGCACTTTTTGGTGACTTAATTTACAGAACAGAGAAACGTTTTGAGGTACATCTTAAATCAGAAACTAATCCTGTGTGTTTTACATGTGTTTTAAGTAAGCAACTCTCACATTTTTGTGTCATTAGGGGTTTTCCTCCTAAAGTAGTCCATGACATATTGGAGTGCATTATACCTTTGGAGTTTGCCCACTGTTTAGTTCACTGATCTCAAAGAAATTTTTCAAGGAATATTCCTCTGTACCTGTTAACATTTTGAGTAGTGAAATTGCACATGCCATTAAGAAAGCTTCTCAAATGAAATACAGTACAGGAAATGCTTGTCAGTGGAGATCTGGTTGGCCTCTCTGTTTGCCAAAATTCTTTATATATGTATGTTGCAAGGCAAATTGCACTTTATGTTGTGAAGGGTTTATCTGTTTGGTATAGAGAACACTTCAGTCAGTCACATGTAAAAGAGAGTGTTCTGACTGGACATGGGGAACTCATTGACAAATACCTGCTGGCTGCCTATAGAGTTGAAGTTTTGTGTCTGATTAATGTAAAGCGATATATTCATATCTCTTCCAAGCTTAGATTGTGGTCTTGTATGTACGTGTAGTGCCAAAACAGGTGGAGGTGTCAAAACCACAAGTGCAATGGCATGCACAAATAGAAGGATTCAGGGTCTTACCAGCGGATGGGTAGTGAAAGTGGAGTAGAAGCAGTCGGTAGCGAGCTAGATCAGAGTATAGGAGACGTGCCCCGGCACAAGCTGAGGGGAGGCGCTATTCAGAAGACCCAACAGGAGAAAAAACACGGAAAGGAAAAGCGCACACAAAGTGACGGGAATAAAACTGAGCATTGGAATAAACACATAAACAATCTTTAGTCAGAAACAGTAGGTCAAAGTAGTCCGGGGAGGATATGCCAGTGGAATAGCGTGAGGCTCGTAGCATAATCCGTAACTGAAATCATGAACAAGCAACAAGCAGTGCGGAACTTCCGTGTTTATATCCCGTGACCTGGGAGCGAGGTTTGACTCCGAATGTTGTTGTTGGCGCGTCCGATAGCGTTGTTGTGGTAACAGGCGTCACGTCTACTCATGTAGTTGTTGCTGTTGTGTCAGCAGGAAGTGTGACAGAATCCCCCCTTGAAGGGCCAGCTTCCGACGGCCCAGCCGTCAGGCCTGGAGTCGTAAATTTCCTGAATGAGGGCCAGATCTAGAATGTCACGTCGAGGAACCCAGGACCGTTCCTCAGGGCCGTAGCCCTCCCAATCCACTAGGAACTCGTAACCCCTCCCACAGTGATGGACGTCCAGTAACCTACTAACTGAGTAGGCCGGCTCTCCACCAATGTCCCGAGGAGGCGGAGGTTCAGTGATGGTGGAGATAATGGGGAGGAGAAGGCCTTCCGTAGGAGTGAGACATGGAACACAGGGCTGGTGCGGAGGGTTCGTGGAATGGCCAGCTGGTAAGAGGCAGGGTTAATTCGATGGACCACTCTGAACAAACCCACATAATGAGACCCCAATTTGTGATTGTCTGTCGTCCCCGGAAGCCCCTTAGTGGACACGTATACCTGGTCTCCGGGGTGATAAACCAGAGCGATCCTGCGACGGCGATCCGCATGACGTTTGGTTGCAATTCTAGAGGTTTTGAGATTCCGATGGACCCGGGACCAAATCCTATGGAGTCTATTGATGGCAGTGTTGATAGAGGAGATGGGCCCATGGATCCCGTTGTCGGTGAACCAAGAAGGTTTGACGCCAGTGGCAGCTTCGAATGGGGACATGTCGGTAGAAGAGGTCTAGAGTTGGCTGTGGGCTAGTTCTGCCAAAAGGAGATGTTTGGACCATGTAGAGGGATGGGAGGAGCAGTAACACCGGAGATATTTGACGAGTTCCTGATTGATACGTTCTGTTTGACCATTGGACTGAGGGTGGTAACCGGACGTGAGGCTGACATCCAACCCCAACTGTTTCCAGAATTGGAGCCAGATTCGTGCAATGAACTTGGGACCTCAGTTGGTCAATAGATCCATTGGGGGACCATGGTATCTAACCACCTCTCTGATAATCAGGTCGGCCGTCTGCTGAGCTGTGGGATATGCCAAGGGGGTGACGAAATGGGCGGTCTTGGTAAAACAATCCACTATCACCAGGATGATGGTGTGTCCCTAGGAGTGGGGAAGTCCTGATATGAAGTCTAGGGAGATGTGCGACCACGGGCATCGAGGGATAGGAAGAGGTTGGAGGAGGCCTTGAGGGCACCGGTTCTCAGGTTTGTTACGGGCGCAGACAGGGCAGGCCTGGACTCATACGTCTTCCTTGATGGAAGGCCACCAGAAGTGGCATTGTACCAGTTCTAAGGTGCGTAGGTGCCCCGGGTGGACAGCCAAACTCTCATCTCTCCCCATCGAAGGACACAGGGGTGGAGAGTGGTAGGCACGAATGTAGTGTGAGGGGGTGCTTCCCTTGGAGGTGGTTCGGAGTCATGGGCTCGACGAATGTCCTCCAGGAGGAACCATCAGATCTGACTGACAACACACCTCTGATCTAGGATAGTAGATGGGGGAGCAGGATTGTCATCAGGAGAGTAGAGGCGGGAGAGGGCATCAGGTTTACCATTCTTGGATCCCGGCCGATAGGAAATGGTGAACCTAAACCTAGTGAAAAATAAGGCCCATCTGGCCTGTCCGAGATTGAGACGTCGGGCTTCACGGAGATACTCAAGGATTTTATGGTCTATCCAGTGAGAAACAGATGGCTGGCCCCTTCCAGCCAGTGGCACCATTCTTCCATGGCCAATTTGATGACTAGCAGTTCCCGGTCCCTTATATTATACCTCTGTTCCGTAGGAGAAGTATGCGCAGGAGTTTATTATCTGAGGCAGATATCCGAGGCGGATGTCTGAGACAGAACGGCCCCAACTCCATTGCACAAGGCATCCACCTCCACGACAAAAGGCCTAGTGGGGTCCGGGTGAGTAAGGATGGGGCGGTAGTAAACCGAGCCTTGAGGGTGTCGAACGTCACCTGGGCATCTTTAGTCCAGAGCAACATTCCGGGCTTCCCACAGAGTAGGGACGTAAGGGCATGGGCCACCATGCTGTACTTCCTGATGAAGCGTCAATAAAAGTTGGCAAAACCCAGGAAGCGTTGAAGTTGTTTAACAGTAATAGGAATGGGCCATTGGGTGATGGTGGTGGTCTTTGCTGGGTCCATGGACATCCCTAGGGAAGTGATGATGTATCCTAGGAAGGATGTGGTAGTGGTGTGGAATTCACTCTTCTCCAATTTAATGAACAGACAGTGTTTGAGAAGGCGCTGGAGGACCTGCCGAACATGCTGGCGATGAATCTTGAGGTTAGTGGAGAAGATGAGTATACAGTCTAGGAAAACGAACACAAAATGACACAAGAAGTCCCAAAGGACGTTGTTCACTAACACCTGGAAGACCGCAGGGCTGTTACAGCCGCCAAATGGCATCACTAGGTATTTGTAGTGGCCATTGGGTCTGATGAATCCCGTCTTCCACTCATCTCCCTCTCGGATACGGGCCAAATGGTAGGTGGTGCGAAGGTCGAGTTTAGTAAAGATGGTGGCGCCAGAGAGGCGCTCAAAAGAAGAGTCCATCAGCGGCAACAGGTATTTGTTCTTGATGGTAATCTGATTTAGTTTTCTGTAAACAATGCCCGGACGGCGTGAGCCATCCTTCTTCCATATGAAGAAAAAAGGGGCAGTGGAAGGAGAAGTGGAGGGTCTAATCAGGCCATGGGTGAGTGCCTCAGAAATGTTTTCTTCCTTAGCCCGAGTTTCTGGTATGGAAAGGGAATAGAGACGTCCCCTTGGGGGACTGCTGCCAGGTAAGAGCTCGATGGTTAGATCATATTCCCTTCTAGGAGGTAGAGAGGAGGCTCGGCTCCTGCTGAACACCTGAGCCAGATCGTGATATTCAGGAGGTACCAGAGTCATATCAGGAGAGTCCTTTTCAACACACATGCTAGCCGTAAGAGCGGAGCCTGCCCTATTGATGGAGGTGGGAGAACCTTGGGATTCTTCCCGGAGATGATCAATGCATGACTGGCCCCAATTGGATAGCTTGCTCTTGGCCCAATCGAACTGGGGTTGATGGGTGGCCAACCAGGGGTACCATAATACAATGGGTTCATCGGGAATATCCATTAGAAAGAAAGAACAGTACTCATGGTGTTTGTTAAGAGTTAGAAGATACAGAGGCTCCGTGAGTTCATCTAATCTGCCCTTACCGAGGGGTCGCCAATCTAGGGCGGTCACAGAACACAACACCGGGCAGGTACGATGAGGTATGTGGAGACGTTAGACCAGCAATTGGTCAGTGATCTTGACTACGGACCCAGAATTAATGAGAGTTTTGGATCGGAGCGGTGAATTGGGATTGGAGGACCACGTGAGAGAGATGGGCACCTCACATCGGTCCACGGGGCCGTGGGGTACAGCGACGCCAAATCTTTTTCAAGACTGCCAAAAGTGAAAGAAAAGAGACGCAAATAAATGTTTATAAAAATTATTAAGAAAAGGCCTATTTGTTTTTCATTTTTAATAAAAAGAATATTTTAGTTAAATGGATACCATATTTTTACTCCAACCTTTACAAATGGTTGTAAATTAATGTTGGCTATTAAGGACATGAATGTTTATGGGGGTTTTTTTATTACACAAAAAGCATATTTAAGTGATTCAGCATAGGAAAATAAATGTTAAATTTTTGGTAATAATATTTTCTTTGTTTAAATTTCTCTGTAAAAAATATGTGGGAAAATCAAATTGTGAACATAATATTGTGAATCAAACCAACTCATGAATTGGATGAATCGTTACATGCCTATTAAATTTCTCTTTAGTTGTTCTCCTAGTTGTACATCTAAAGATGTTTTCCTCCATCACATTATAATGATTAGATTGGCCTATTCCATATTTGTACAGTTTTACTTGGCAATTATTTTCAAGGTCCAAAATAATCCAATCTGTGAGATTATGGATTATTCTAGGTGAGAATGATGCCAGGAAACTCTTGGTGCCAACAGGCATGCCAAACTTTTTAGAAGAATTGACTCAGATAATCAGTCTTTATATAAAGCAGTATATATCAGTCTAAAGACATGCTTTAGATGGTCATGTGACATGTCTTGAATAGTTTTTCAAAATTAGTTTATAAACATATCTATGACTTCAAACATTGAAGACAAAGCTACTCTGAAAGTTAAAGTCCCCTCCAAAAGTACTGAAACAATGACACAATATTTGTAATTTTGCTTCAGCACACCACCACAATGGATTTGAAAAGAAGCCATCAACATGTGACTGAAATGTAGAATTTTGGCATTAATTCAAGGGGTTTAACAAAACTATTGCCTTTTAGGAATTACAATAATTGTTTAGGAATTACAGCCATATTTTACACAGTTCCTCCATTTTCACAGGCTCAATGGTAGGGGACAGTTGACTGAGTAGTTTTGTGGCCAGTTATGGTCTGTTTCCTTGTTATTTCTTGACATAGCAACTCGAGTTTTACTTTGTGTCAAGCAGTGCAAGAAAATGCATCTGTCTGCTTTGTGATAGTCATTTTGCAGTTTAAAAGGTCCAATTTTCAGCACCATTGAGAAGCTCATTACCAACTTTCTGAAGGGTGGACAGCTAAGGGCCAAAAAGCTGGCAAGACTCAAACACAACCAAATTGCTCAGAAAAACTTCATGAATTGGTGAAGTATTGAATACTGCTTGCCTGTTGTTATAGTGGACTTCTCTGCACTCTTGCTGCTGCAGCACACAACAGATGCCCTTCGAATTGTCGTTTATAGTACAGAAATTGACTACAAATCCCTTGTGTGGCAGAAAGAGTGTCAGAAATCACACTGAGTGCAGTAAGTACAATGTTTCTCTTCTAATAACATACACCTAGAACTGTGCAGATGGCATTGGACTGCTGTTGACAAGTGCAGTTTCTGCTACAATGGCATCGGACTCAAATTACCATGAACACTGTTGCACTCAAATCTTGACCCTATTACGAAGTGTGCTAGTTGTAATCACACTATCCAGTACAACCCAAATGAGGATGAGATCCCTTTTGAATCTGGTTCCTCTCAAGGTTTCTTACTCTTGCCGTCTCAGGAAGTTTTTCCTCGCCACCGTCGCCACAGGCTGCTCATTAGGGATATATATAGATACATTTATGAATTCATAAGTTTATATTCAGAATTTATATACTCCTTATATACTCAGGAAAGGACATTTTTGGATTGTAGCTCTTGAAAAAACGTTTCTTTGTCAATATGGCTCCTGAGTAGGGCAAGGTTGAGTATCACTGGTAGAGATGGTCTCGGACACAAAAATATGAATATTTTATCCCAACTTACTGCTGAAATAAAATTTATATTTCATATCTCTTTTTAATATGTTATGTGAGAAAATGTAATTTATGTGCAAGCTCTTTATGTGTATATTCAGGGTAAAAATAGCACACGTGCAAACTTTCTTGATATATGGCCTAAACGGCTATAGACAACTGTGCCTACTGCAAAGTTCTTATTTAATGTCTTATATTTGAGGCCAGTTTCTTTCCTGGTTGCCAAACTGACCCAGGAGTACACCGACCAGAGTGAAATCTGCATCTGCAAGAGGATAGCACTAAATACAAGTGTAAATGACCACCAAGATGCATTGAAGACATATTCACTCAAACCACTTGGTGGTCTGGGATGCATTTGAGCACATATCTTTTGTAGTGTAAACACTAATGCTTCGTAATGTATCTTTTTTTTTTTTTTAACATAAACTGCACAGGGTGACTTTGACTTTCTAGCAGGTCAGACTTTCAGTGACACAGGCTATAAGTTCAAAATGTTCTAAAAGTTTTGCAGGATCTGGCAACAGTTTTGTTAAATCTTTCAGAACTGCACATTTTTTTCCTCTTCCAGGGCACTATACTCATGAATTATCCAAATTTGGTTTTAAATTAAATATTATTCAAATATTGACCTCAAAAAAGCTACAGTGAATATAAAATGTCTATACACCCCTGTTAAAATTTCAAGGTTTTCTGCTGTAACAAGATAAATCATGTTAGGTCTTTTTTTTGTGTATGTATCTTTAATGTGAGATCAACTAATACAATCCAAGTAAAAACAAAAAGAAACATTTCAGGAAATAAAGAAAAAATGCACAATAACATGGCTGCATAGTTGGGCATAATTCCAAAAGATAAGTTTGGCACAACATAAATTGATTAATTAATGTTCAAGAACATTCTAATGATTTTTATTGTGTTAAGCTTATGATTTCTACTCAGTAAATAAGCAACTAGAAAATTTTATACACCAATAGCAAGATAAAATGCAAGAAAAAATGTCTTATATAATATGTGAACTTTGAATAAAACATAAATGAGTAAGATACAGTATATTCTATCCATATGTGCCATCATTCCTCCGGTCATCTACTAACATACAGTATATGCATTACCACTATATGTTCATGCACAGTGCCCTATTCAATTATCAACACCTCTTGTAAAGATTAGTAAAAAGGGTTAGAAAAAAATCCATCTTTGTCTGAAGTAGCATCATCTCCCACTGAAAAAAAAATAGAGAAATCCAACCTTTAATTGAAATAAAGTAATTCAGAGACAAACAAACTCCTTATCAAGAAATTATTATTTTCATCCAAAACACATGTAGAAATTATTTGCACCTTTACTTTTAATAATTTGTACAACCCCCCTTTGCCAATAAAACAGCACTGAGTCTTCTCCTATAACACTTTATAAGGTTGGAGAATGCTGAGCAGGGCACCTGAGGCACCATTGCCATTTTTCTGGCATACCATCTAAATACTGTTTTGGCATCTGGTGATGGTTTTGGAGACTTGGTAACCCCAAGATTTTACTTTTTTCTTGCAATTCACCAATAGTGATCTATAGGGGCTTTTTTGCCTCTCTTATCATCTTCCTCACTTTACATGGGGGCACAATAAACCTGGGTGTGCTTCCAGGCAAGTTTGTAATAGTTCCAGTTGATCTCCACTTTTTATTATTGCCCTAACAGTAGAAATGGGCATTTTCAGGCAAGTAGCTATTTTTTTTTATAACCATTCCCTTGCTCATGAAGGTCAACAAAATTCTCTTTCATTTTGTTTGGGTCTTTCTTATGTTGATGGATGAATTTGGCCTTTGTACCCCAGTTATGAGGTAGTCACGGATTACAGCTTGCATCTTCCTACACACTCCAATCAACTCAAAAATGTACAATTTAAATGGGACACACACTTCAGTTACATTCTGTTCACAATAAGTTCCACAGTGCCAATAATTGTGGCACATGTTTTTGTTGAAAACAATTATTTCTTGATGAGGGATTTTTTTTTTTCTCTGAATAAATTTTTTTCAATTAAAGGCTGGATTTTTCACATTTTTCAGTTCGAGATAAAGCTACTTTTTACGATTTTTTCTAACCCTTTTGCAAATCTTTACAATGGTTTCCAATAATTGTGGAAGGGCATTGTATGTGTATAAACCACATACATATGCCCCATATTTGAAAATTTCAAATAAGCTTCTATATATGTTTACATACACTACAGGTCAAAAGTTTGGACACACCTTCTAATTCAAATTTTCTTTTTTTATGACTTTAAAAGAGACTGGATAATGATGGACTGTTGTTTCTCTTTACTTAGTTGAGCGGTTGTTGAC
>JAQQZR010001010.1:0-12289 GCA_030068235.1 Notoglanidium macrostoma | reverse complement strand
GCGAGGTCACAAAGGACCCCAGGGTAACTTCTAAGCAACTGAAGGCCTCTCTCACATTGGCTAATGTTAATGTTCATTAATCCACCATCAGGAGAACACTGAACAACAATGGTATGTATGGTAGGTTTGCAAGGAGAAAGCCACTGATCTCCAAAAGAACATTGCTGCTCATCTGCAGTTTGCTAAAGATCACGTGGACAAGCCAGAAAGCTATGGAAAGAATGTTTTGTGGACAGATGAGAACAAAATAGAACTTTTTGGTTTAAATGAAAAGCGTTATGTTCTAGAAAGGAAAACACTGCATTCCAGCATAAGAACCTTATCCCATCCGTGAAACATGGTGGTACTATCATGGTTTAGGCATGTTTTGCTGCATCTGTGTCAAAACGGCTTGTCTTCATTGATGGAACAATGAATTCTGAATTATATCAGAGAATTCTAAAGGAAAATGTCAGGGAATATGTCCATGACCTGAGAAGGTGGGTCATGCAGCAAGACAATGACCCTAAGCCCCCAAGTTGTTCTACCAAAGACTGGTTAAAATAGAATAAAGTTAATGTTTTGGAATGGCCAAGTCAAAGTCTTCACCTTAATCCAATCGGAATGTTGTGGAAGGACCTGAAGCGAGCAGTTAATGTGAGGAAACCCACCAACATCCCAGAGTTGAAGCTGTTCTGTACGGAGGAATGGGCTAAAATTCCTCCAAGGCAGTGTGCAGAACTGATCAACAGTTACCGGAAACGTTTAGTTGCAGTTATTGCTGCAAAGGGGGGTCACACCAGGTACAGAAAGCAAAGGTTCACATACTTTTGCCACTCACAAATATGTAATATTTGATCATATTCCTCAATAAATAAATGACTAAGTATAATATTTTCATCTCATTTGTTTGACTGGGTTCCCTTTATCTACTTTAGGACTTGTGTGAAAATCTGATGAAAATATGATGTTTTAGGTCATATTTATGCAGAAACATAGAAAATTATAAAGGGTTCACAAACTTTCAAGCACAACTGTACATCTAAGTTGCGAGTGGTCTGTGTTATGGAGCGCGTTTCATCATTATACCAGGGTGTTAATTTTTTCTCTCTAATTATTTTCCTTTTAAGTGGGGTTACTTTATGTAGTGTATGGTAAAATGTTGACTTCAAGCATTTAGTTGCCTGATGAAGTTGTGTGGAGTCCGATGCTGATGCAATTAAAGTTGATAGTTCAGGGAGATCATTGATAAAACTCTGTGCAGTAGCTGATGTGAATGATCGTTTGTCACGATAGCATGGCAAGGTGGATATATTCTAATTAAGACACATCTTCAAAGAGAGGAGATAATGATCTGAGATAGTTTCAGACTTAATCCAAAGGTCAGTATTAGATCCAGGATGTGACAGCATGAGTGGGTCCTATTACGTTCTGATCAACTCCTAATGAATCTAGAATGGACACTAACACTGTCCTCAGAGGATCTTCTGGATCATCGAAATGACTATTAAACTCTCCAACAATCAATGCTTTGTCTAAGGAAACAACTAGGTTTGAGATGAAATCTGCGAATTCACACCGAAATTCAGAATATGGACCTGGCGGTTTGTAAATAATAATTGGTGGAAAAGACTGGACAGACTTATTTTTAGTGGCTATATATGTTATGTTAGTATAGAGAATCTCAAAAGCATTAAAATTATGTCCTGGTTTTTGTGTGACGCCTAATTTATCATCATAAACAACTGCAACGCCTCCTCCTCTGCCAGTTAGACGAAACTGATGTATATAACTATAGCCAGGTGGACTAGCTTCGTTTAATGCTACATACTCATTTTGTTAAATCCATGTTTCTGTTAAACACAGTACATTAAACTGTTGATAAGTAATAATTTCATTAACAATAAGCACTTTATATGTAAGAGATCTAACATTTAATAGTCCTAGCTTTAGATCAAAGGTGCTGGCTGTGCATTCAAGTATAATCCAGATTTATTTTAATTAGGTTATTAGAACAGATTTTCTGAGCATTTCTATATTTTTGTTTACCTCTGGGAACCGACACAGTCTCAATATGGTGGAACCTGAGTGACGACACTGTGCAGCTAGCAGACGGTTGGTTTAGCCTGTTTGTCTGCTCCCTGGCCTTGGCTCTGGATTGTCACAGATTAACTAGGCCTGTAATGAGGCTATGAGCTATGCTGCAAGAAATGAGAGCAGCACCTTCCCGAGTGGGATGGATACCGTCCCGCACTAACAGGCAAGTCATGCCCTCAAAACTACTCCAATTATCTATATCCTCCTACATCCTCTGTCTTATGCTTCCTGCTACACTCTTTCATCAGTTTGTACTAGGGGTCCGTCTTCTTGATGTATTCAAAGATGTTCCTTGTTTCACTCTGGATAGTGGCTCTGACACACACTAATCCTTGACCCCCTTCTGTCTGTTATTCTTAGAGTCTCAGGGAGCTGGAATTTGGGTGGAACTTCCATGTATTGTGTGGAGCTTCTATGTCTTGACATCAGTGTCATCTATTTCCTCCTGTGGCCAGTTCACTATTCCAGCTGAGTATTTGATGGTTGATTGGGCATAGATGTTGATGCCTTGGATCTTATTCCTACCATTTATCTGGCTTTTGAGCACCTGTCTGACCCTCTGGAGATATTTGGCTGTGGCTGATCTCTTTGTAACCTCATCCTGATTCCCATTGGCCTGTAGAATTCCAAGGTACTTGTAGCTATACTGTATATCTACTATTTTGCCCTCTGGTAACTCCACTCCCATGGTCCTGACCATCTTCCCTCGCTTGGCCACCATTCACCCACATTTATCCAGTCCAAATGACATCCCAATGTCCTCGCTGTAGATTCTGGTGAGATGGATCCGTCAGTCTATATCTCGCTCACTCTTAGCATACAACGTAATGTCATCCATGTACAGGAGGTGACTGATGGTTACTCCACTTCTGAACTTGTATCCATATCCACTCTTTGTTATGATGTGGCTGAAAGGGTTCAGGCTTATGCAGGACAGCAGTGGGGACAGTGGATCACCTTGGTATATACTGCACTTGAGTTCTTGATGAAGCTTATCAGTGCCTTGTAAGCCTTTTATAGTGCCAAGCATTCCAGTGTCGGGCATCAAATTATAGACCTTCTTGTCGTCAATCCAGGCTGTGCTCTGGTTGGTCTGCCTAGTTTTAGAGTTTTGAGTGATTGCTCAATCAACCAGTAGCTGGTGTTTTGACCATCTGGTGTTGGGTCCAATTCCTTTCTGAGCTTTGCTCATGTAGTGACTCATGTGTCTGCCTAGCTTCTCTGCTATGATGCCTGAGAGAAGCTTCCATTTTGCGGAGATTCTTTTTATTGGCCTGTAGTGGGAAGGCAGTGTAACCTGCTGGGGATCTTTCATGATCAGGATTGTCCTACCCTGCTTTAGACAGTCCGGGTGAGTTCCCGTTGTTAGCACCTCACTCATTTGTGCTGCCAGGTGGTCAGGAGTGCTGTTAGCTTCTTCAACCAGTAGCTGTGTATCATGTCATGTGCAGGTGCTATCAAGTTCTTCATGCCTGAGACCCGATGCTGGATGCCTTGGTGATGGTGACTGGTTCTTGTTCTGGGAGACCACTGTGATCTGCTCTTATATCTTCCAGCCACTTGGTATTGATGCTATGTGATGCCTCCTTCTCCCTTATGTCCTTCCAGTATTTCTCAGTCTCAGCTCTGAGTGCATCTAATGTTCTGCTGCTGTTGTTCCCTTGCAGCTGTGAATACACCCTAGATGGTTCATTTATTTTTTTGGCCTCTGCTTCACAGGTGTATCTCTTCAGTCTTGTGGCCAGAGCTGTAAGTCTTTTTTGTCTCCCTATGGATATCTTGTTTTTGTATTTCTCATTGATCCAGGACCTGTCTCCGATGATGCCTTTCTGCACTTCTGTGAGCTTGCTGACGTGCCTCCAAGTTTCCTTGATCTTGGCTTCCAACCTTCTTATTATTGGTGGGCACTCTACATACTTAGTATCAATTTACTAACCATGCATCTCCAGGATTACAGTGGCAGCTCATTAGTTTCTCTGATGGTGCTGGTGCATATATTGAACAGCACACAGTTAACATCTGCAAGAATCTCCTCTGAAGGAACTTTGGCAGCTGGGAGTCATACCTAAGGGTTGACTGCATTTAGTTGGGCCTCAGTCCTCATCTTCAGCTTAGCGGATGCTAGTGGTGGCAGACTGTCATGTAGTGAACTTGTATGTGCCAGGGGCTGTTCATCATTTCCATCACCTTTAGTGTTCCCAATTTGGCTGTGATAGTAGCTTCCTTCTTTTAATGTTAGAGCATTCCATCAGTTCCAAGTTTTATGACCTAGTCCAGCAATGTCTTTATGGAAAAGTATTCCACTTTTCATCAGAATGTCCTGGTTTATAAACAACTGATGCAGACCTTGGCGATGTCCAAACTGGTTTGGTTTTGTGTTCACTTCTCTCACTCATGTTACGAGGTAGGCTTGTGCCAGCATTAGGGGTCTAAGCCTGGGGTATTAAGTTTCTCGTCAAAACATGATTTCATTGCTGTTACTAAACTTAATTTAAACAAATTACTTTAAATAAGTTTCTAAATAGATAGTAGAGTGAGCACGATCAAACTTGTATAGTTAGTATTAACGTAAACCAATTACTTTGTGAAATCTCTCGAGGATGGTAATGGCAGCGTTAATGTGGCTGTATATACTATTGTAGTACTACTATCACTTTTCTTTGTAAAAGTGTATATCATATTATCAATATCAATATCACTTTAATTGTAACATCGCGAGCTATTGTGGCATCGCCAGTCACCGCACAGGTGGAGCCGCGGCCAACCCTGGGTCCTAATATAGGCCCAGTCGCTAGACGACGATCACGTGGCCGCAATCGAGGGAGACGCGCCGCAGCTGTGCTTAAAAGACGCCAAGCTACACAGCTCGGCACGTGAACATTATATGTTGCACGCCACGCTGCCAGAGCTGATGAGAAAAGTGATATATTTTGGTTTATAAAGAAATGGAAGAAATATTTTGTTTGAAAAGAAAAGTGATATATTTGGGTTTATAAAGAAACAGAAGATATATTTTGGTTTATAAAGAAATAGAAGATATATTTTGGTTTATAAAAGAAACACAAGAAATATTTTGGTTGAAAAGAAAAGTGATATATTTTAGTTTAAAAGAAAGGGGAAGGAGATATATTATATATTATATTATACTATGTATTATATTACATTATTATTATTCTCATTATTTGGTTAGAGAAAGCTTTATCGAGGGACAGTCTTTCATTCAAGATCGATATACTGGAGCTCAGCAGGCTAATTCCTGCGTAGGAACAACCGGAGATTGCCGGGTTGAATCCCACCCTTGGCACGTTCATTGCCTAGCCCTGTTGCACAAGCACTCCCTCACAATTTCTTTTAACTCACTCACGCATCTTGGTTCCGTTTTAGATCTAATCTTTAGATTAGAGCCAACAGGCTAGGGGCTCCCCTACAATTTACTAGCTCGGGAATTGCCCCATAATACTACTACTCCTACAAGTATATAATACTACTATAGTATTCTACAATTACGCTACACAGCTATGCTATAGCGACCTGCGTTCGATTCTAAGGTCAGGTGTGAGCCCTGTGTTTGAGCTTAGGGCTTTGAAATACATGATCAAATCATTTTAGCTGTATGAAAACAAATTGGGTTAATGTTACTTAACTGAATCATGTGGAACTTCTGTAGACTACATATTTGAATTAAATAAAGGCCTATTCACCGGGATTTTTTTCCAAGTGGCCTAATACCGCCAGCAACTAGGTTTGAACCTCACATTGAGTCTGTCTTCTGCTACATATTATTTTTATTAATGATATTAGCTATACAGAAACTGATGAAGCAAATTGAACTAAAAAGTTAAATGCAAGAGATTAATTTATGTTGAAGTAACATATTTCATTTGTGTGGAACCGGTGTGCACATTCTATTCAAGTAAAATTTATTAACCTAATCAGGTTAACATTAGGCAATGGATCACACTCGTGCAATGCAACTGTAAGGCTTTTTGTGTAGAAATTAGCGGCCTCTGTCTTTCTGAGGTAGAACTGAACACAAGCTAAAAATAACGAAGTGCTTAGTCAATAACGAATGGGTCAGTTTACTCGTAAATGTGCGAGCGAGTTTACGTTCTTCCTAAGTTATGAGCGGTTTTGGCAATCACTGGTAAAAATAAAGAACGAAACGAGATAACGAGGTACTTAGTGTTGTCAACGCTTCGGGAAACCAAACCCTGGCACTAACTCATGTCTATGACACATCTCTTACTATGAAATCTAAATTAATGTGGGAAAAGTGTTGCCGTCTTTCCAAGAAGATATAAAATAATCTGCATAAAGATTAGTTAAAGACGATGGACAGTTCAAAATGACTTGTTAACGTCACATATACTGTTTCCACCCTAAAAAAAATTATTAGTAATCAATAATCTGAAAGATGAAAGCTTCAGTAGTAAACAAAAATGGTCAACAGAAACGAAATGTGTGCTACTTACACCGAAAAGTTTAATATTAATACGTATGTGTTAAGGGGACGTGATGATACCGCACTCTGACAAATATTCTTTAGACTGCATTTACTCAAGACATTGATGTAGGCCTACTATTTTTAACCAAAGAACGCTGGTTTTACTCATACTATTATAAACCTCTGGTCATTAATTCATCATTAAAGGAGCGCTATGCTTTTGCCACAAGCTCAGTATTGCTGCATCATTTATAGCCTGGCTCTCAGAACATGAAGTAACACGTCGCAACACTCAGCAATTTGCCACTGAGCACGTGCACGAGAGTTCTTCCGCTTTCAGAGAGCGCGCATGATTACACTCAACTCTCAGAATCGAACAGATCAGATATGCTTTATCTGAATGTCAAGTGCAGTCAGTTTAACCCTTACAGAGTTGTATAGATATAGAATAAAGAATAGATACAGATGCAGAATAAAACCCGAAATAGCTTATAATGATACTACTACTACAACTATTACTACTACTACTAGCAATAAATTTAAAAAGAATTAACATAATAATAATAATAATAATAATAATAATAATAAATGAAGTACCATCCCATTAACTTTTGAGTTCAGCCTTTAAAGGTAATGCAGCTGTAGGGCTGATAAGGACTGAATTTCTGTTATGCATTTGCTATACGGTATTTAATCTACCGCTTTATTGTGTGTGTTTTTTCCCCTATATTTTCACCCAAGAAAAATGTTAAGCTCAGGAACCTTTTTTTGATTCATTTTGTAGGATCAGCTGTGTGATTTTATGCCTCAGTTCCGGTTCTGGAGTACGCGAGGCACCACAGCAGCGTGGTGCATTTTTAGAGGCGGCGCACGAAATAATGTGTAGCGGCTCGGCTTTTGATCAGATCGTGGTAGAACTGTCACAAGGAAAAGAAGGGATGTTCACAAAAGCGCCAAACAAAAAAGCGCTTGTTCCCCCCTGTGTTTCCGTTACAAGCCACAAGCCGAAGTTATCACCTCCAACAGAGGCATCGCCGAAGAATGAGAAACAGCCAAAATTATGCATCATGTCCGATCATGCACCAAAAATCCGATCCGCACTGATATAAACAACTACCTAAAATACGCAATTGAACAAATTGACTCTGTAAGGTCAGTCAAAGACCGTTTCATCAATTAAATAAGTTTCCCTGTTTACAGCTACAGACGCTGTATATTTTTAATAGATTGACTATTTTATCATTTTTGCTTTTCCTTTATTCGACTTCGCCAAAATATCACATTTCATCCACGCCAGCAGATCTCTACTGTACTGGAATGTTTAATGTATAAGCCAACATTACTCCAGACAGTGAGCGCGGATAATAAATATGCATCTATTCAATTAAGGGTATTACAAGGTATTTCATTTGCATAAGGATTTTGGAGCCTAACTCGCCTCTTCATATTTGTGCACTAAAACTTTAATATAACTCGAGGTAGCTAAGGTACATATATTAGTGGGTCATACAGGCTACATAACAGGCTAGCAGAACTACAGCAATCGCGGTACCCTTGGCACGGGACCACTGTAAGTCTAGCAGGACATTCTAATATTTATTCGTATAAACTCTCGAAAAACTCGATCACTAATTGTTCTGGTATGACATCTGGCCAGATTTTACTGGTTAATGCCGTTTTTAAAAAGTAGCCTAACATGGCGATTTTTTTTCACTGACATTCTATTTAAGGAATTGACTCACTGACAAAATATCACAATTATTTCCCTAACATAAAAACAGCAAATGTTGTGCAAAGTCAATTACATGTACAAAAATAGAGTAAAATTTGCAGAGTAAATCATGTTTTGATTCTGAAAGTACAGTTTGATAACTTGTGTTCAAACTGTCTTTTATAAATTAGCCTTGCTTTTTTACTACATAAGTCGTTTGTGTGAATTCACTTTAGCCAAATATACCCCGGACAATTCAAACTGTACCGATCTTGGTCGAGTTTTCTAAACGCATCGCAGCACAAAGATAATCGTTAAAAGAGCGAACATCCCATTGAACACTTTCGTTCATGAAGCTTATATTAACTATGCGATGCTTTTGGGAAAGTCTGACCTGTGCAGTTTTCAAGGTTTCTGTTTCTTCAATAAGGGTACAGTTATTTATTTGCAGTTATTGCATGGGATTGACACTAATGGCAACCACAATGACAACAGCTACTGAAGGATACATTCTGGATTGTGATTTGCTAACTTATCGGTCGCAAATAGATATGGTTACGTGTGGTTCTGCATGATTCGTGTACAAACCAATATGCAGTCTCGGATTTTATAAGCTGATGCACTCATTTTTAAAAAGCATTTGTGCACGTAAAATGGGAAATTTTAATATAAGAACTACATCACATTTGTTATTTTTTTCTGTTATTCTATATGACCGAGGCAAAATAAAAAAATTATAGTCAAAATATTAAAGATACAGTTTAACTAAGTCTATAATGACAAAAAAGATATGCAGAAACAAATAACGGCATTCAAATATTATGACAAGTAAGTTATATTATCAGATAACTTATTATTGTTTTCTTAATATTCAGTCTAAATTTTAAATTGTAGTTGCTGTTACAAATTGAGCAAAACAAACAAAAAAACGTGCTTTAAAACCGTTAATTTGGATCGCCTCCAGAATGTAAGACGATGACGGATGGGGGTTTAATAAAATACAGGTCACGTATTTATCTCTCACTGGCGTTTTTATGACCTGAAATTTATGCTTTCTCACCAATTAAATACTGATCGCCAATTAAGAGTGTTAAAATACAACTCTATCTAGGATTAAAAAATAAATAATAGGTCTGTAGCAGAGTGCACAGGAAAACAGAAATTTAGCGGCATAAGAGGAAACAATTGGACTATTGGTTTAAACAAATTACATCCGAAATGGTAAATCTTAACAAATTAGTAAATCGTTTTTTTTTTTTTTTTAGTGCATGGTCAGTGAATACGACATTCAAAATATAGCTCAAATAAAACAAACAAAAAAAAATGGCGATGTGTTGTAATAATAATAATAATAATAATAATAATAATAATAATAATAATAATAATAATTACTGTGTAAAAATTTTGTAGTTACAAAACAATGCCGCGTCGCGAGTTGTTCATCAAAACCCTTTAGTTTAAAAGAGAAAAGTATGCCAAGTCTTAACCCACATTGAATATGGCTCAGACGTTAATTGGGTTGTAAGGAGAGGCTCATGTAGCGTTACGGTGTGTGTTAGTCGGATTCCATGCTGTCAGTACGGCATTCGGTTCTTTTGACACTAAATGCTCTCTGTTTTCCTTTTGTTGGAACTCACGGGGGTGAGTCACGGGGGTCTATGTCAGGGACTAGTTTTATTGTGCTGCATGTCAGCTTGTCCGGTGGGAAATAGTTAGAGCCACTATTGGATTAATGGTTCGGTCCCATTATATAGAAATGAGAAAAGCTCATTGCTTTTTTCGATAAAACAAATATTAATTATCAGAAAATTGTGCTGAAAATGTATCACCAGATAATTATATATGAAAATAACGTATTGCGCGCTTGGAGCTTACTTGACAGGAATACACTCTACCGAACATTCTAGCGCTTCGCTGATTATCATAATCATATTCATATGGTTTTAGTTAATTAGCTAGGTCTTTAGGCCAAATTAATACACCCAATCATATGCAACAAAAATTAAAAAGATAGGATACAATCACGTTTGTGTCCTGACGAACTTAAATCCAGGCAATACTTCTACATGTCGCTCTTATCACGCGTCTGACTTTCCCGCGCAGCCAATGACTGTGCGCGGTGCGCTGTGACGTCAAGGTCTCCGTTGAAAAGGCGCGGAGGATCGCGCGGATTTAGAGAAGCGAGAAAAGGAGTAGGGGGCTGACAAAACACGGGCGTAACACACACACACACACGCACACGCACATCCCAAAAGTGCGCTCAACCCCACCTCCTCAGTTACTTACATTTGCCTGCTACTACACGAGGGACACATCGCTTGTGAATAACAACAGCCCATTTTCAGAGAGTATGTGGCTATAAGAAAGCACTTGGCATTATAGTAGTCATCGTTAAAGGCATCGATATGTTAGTATTTGTCATTCATTGGATCCTTCTGCCTGCTGAAGTTGGACATCTTTTGAAATGACAAAGCGCCGCAGAGGAAGCGAAAATATAATGAAGTTACAAATACTAGTAAAATTCGAAAGGTTGAAATTGTAGTCGATTTCCACACCATTTCAGGATTAATTTTTATTCGACGATGAAAAAATGGATTTTTTTGCAACCACCTCCATCCTGGGGCCGAAAAGAAAAATCGTCGTGCTCAGTTTAACCGTGTGATGACACACGCCTGTCCAATTGAAAATTGCCCACGAAACACTTCAGACGACCGTTACAACAGTGGCCTCCGTTGTTGGTACGTGCTCAAAGCTCTGGAATGCACCGACATCCCAGTGTATGCGTTCTGAGAGCCGATTATGTATGTGCTGTAGGTCATTTTACCTACATAGGGGAAAAAGGCAGTAGCTAAAAGAACAGCAAAGTATTAGCTTCTGATTAGGATTCCTATAACGGCGCGTTCATGAGCGAAGTCATATGAACCGCAAAGGGCCAAGACTGTATCTTACGGAAGCAAACACGTGCTTTTCTCTCCCGTCCGCGATGCTTTTCCACGGCTTGCCCGGAGGCGACATTCACGGCGTGATGGAAGAAATGGAGCGCAGAGGCAAGGGTGACTCGGCTGCTATCAGCTCAGCCATAGATATGGGCGAAACTGAAACGGTATGTGATAACTCTACAGGACGCTTTGTTTGAAAAAGTGCTACAATGTCTATTTTACACTTTTACAGAACTTTTTTATGATATAAAAATATGTATGAAAAAAATTAGGATACTTTACTAATTAAAACAAATATTAGAACCTATATCATATGAGTTATGAATTTTCGGACTTCATCGAATATTAAACTAATGCAAGCTCAAATCAATGATCGATGAATAAATAAATATAGGCAGGTAAAAATAGGTTTAAATCATAGCCAGCAAGGAATGACATTTAATCACAGTCTTTAATATCACAGGCCTAGTATGTTTTGTTTCCATTATGATTAATTTTTATTTTGTAGTTGTAATTGGTTGCAGAATAATTTTCACGAATAAACAAGCAGTTAATAAAATGCTCACATTCTCTTTGTCATTGATAAATCTAACTATTAAATTACAGGCCAATTTTATGGAACAGTTTTGATTAGTATTTTAGTGTATTTTAAAAGTATTTTAGTGACCTTTATCAAAGCCTATTGTGTAATTTAACGTAGAATCTACTTTAGGCCAAATGTAAGTTAGTTATAAATCCTCCATACCAATAAAAATGAAATAATATGAAATACATTTCAGACTTAAATAAATATTTGGAGAAGTTTTGACCCGTGTGCTGCACAGCCCATATAGATGAGTCACCAAGCAATGATGGGCCATTTTTCAGCGACATTTTCTAAATGTTTTTACCTTACCACTACTACTACATCTACTACTACTCCTACTCCTCCTCCTACTACTACTACTACTACTACTACTACTAATAATAATAATAATAATCTGTATTTCTATGTGTGTGCGCGTGCGTGCATGCGTGTGTGCTTGTGTGTGTGTGTGTGTGTGTGTTTAATTCCCAGCCTATACAATACATTCCATCGTATTCATCTGGGAACACTGACGGGCATTTTTAAAAACCTTC
>JAQQZR010001009.1:0-12292 GCA_030068235.1 Notoglanidium macrostoma | reverse complement strand
TGAAGCTGCTTTGAGACAATGTCTGTTGTTAAAAGCGCTATACAAATAAAATTGAATTGAATTGAATTGAATTCTTATTACACACACGCCCCCAACACCCCTTCACTCCACACCTATTCTGAACAATGTTGCAATCTGGTAAACACCCAGTGCAGCCAGATACTTTTTACTGTGAGCCAAAAACAACAACAACAACAACAATAACAAAAATACTGTGCCTTTAAAAACCATCCTGATATTGGTAGCACTTTTCCAAGGTGTAGAAATATATTTATAATATATAATATATTTCTGGTGAAAGGGATGAAGTTGGACATAGAATTAACAACATTGACAGGTACAAAAACAATCTGTATAAAGCATTGAACGGTTCGGAGATGCAAATGCAAGTAGATTTTCACTTAGGCAACCAGACCTAGAACAACCTCATGGAAATGCATGTAATGCTACCTAACTGCCTTGCAGTTAGTAATGCTAATTTAGTAACATGGGTACTGATGGTCAGTGGAAAACTCATGTGAGCTCATTAAAAAACAGCATATAAAAAAGAACAGCCACTTGTGACCATTCAGCAAATCAGTATGAGCCAAAATATAAGCCTGACTGTAAAAATGTTTAAAAAGCCAACAGTGCATTAGCAGACAAAGATTTATTAACAGCTTTTTTTTTTTTTATCATTTCTATATAGACATGGTCATACTGCTTATTTATGCTTTGTGCTATACATACTTTAACCTTGGTGAAAAAGAAGAAGAACAAAGTGATCTTTCATCAGTATGACTTTATGAATATAACTGAATTGCAAATATTCATGCTTACAGAGCGAGAACCTCGAAGCCCACACAATCTTCATTGGATTCTATTTTTGTAGCCTTGTGTGTGTGTGTGTGTGTGTGTGTGTGTGTGTGTGTGTGTGTGTGTGTGTGTGGTTTTCTTTTTTTGTATGTGTGTGCTAGCTGAGATCACAGCTCACACACAGCACTGCACAGCAGCAGTGATGTCATAGATGAACGGAGCTTCACTGTTTACTACTCTACTACAGCTTCTGACTCGCTTTAAAGCTGTTTCATGACCAATATGAATGTGACTCATTTGAAGGTAGGAAAACAGTGCATATCTTTAGATAGATAGAGTCCCAGAGAAACAGAGAGACTGAACAACAGAGAATAAGAGAGAGAGACAAATTGAGAGGATTCATTAATTACACCTGCTCTGATGCAGAGTTTGCTCAGTTTGGGTTGCAGGAGAGCATTTATCTTCTGGACTGCATGACTGTTTTCTGTTCTCTGTCCTCTCATAACCTGTGGCTGCGCCGCTTCATTACCGCACTCCACCACACGGGATGTGATTTGATGACGCCCCCACAGGAAAGCGTTCATCCTTAATGAAGTCTAATCCCGCTGCTCGGCCAACGACACCTCCATCGGATTCAATCATCCCTACACGAAGCTCTGTATGCAATCGCCCCGAACCACGAAAAATGACAAGAGCATTCTGAAGTTGATTTCATGATGAGGGTTTTCTTGTGCTTAATTTAACTGTTTTATTTATTCATCACGATACTGAGAGACAAAATAGCACTCATTTTTAACCAGTGTGCTATCTTACACCAAAGATAGACTACAGTCGCGATTGGCACAAATCCAGAAAACAGACTATAATTGCATAAAATAAGCATTACTCACAATGGGGCGAATTAAAAGTAAGCAAAAGGTCCAAAAGGTATTTTTTAATTTACACAGGGAAAGTAACCCAGTTACTTGATATAAGAAGAAACCCAGAGCTGAACTGGAACAATGGAATTCAATATTCTGCTTTTCTATTCCTAGACCTCCTCTCAGAACTAAACTCAGAACTTTAAATTTTAAAGCATCAAGGAATTTCCAAAAATGGCTCACTTAGCCATCTCAGAGCAGAGCAGCATTATAGTTTACTCATGCATGTTGAATAGTGAGTTTAGATGTTGGCATTAGTCTTTTGCAGGCAGGCTTCCGAGGTACTGGCATGTCTATGCTTGAAATTGACTCCATACTGGCAGCCTGCAGAGCCACAAACCTGTTAGCTTGCAGGCGCTAGCATCAGCACATCACCGGAAGCGTGGCTTCCCTCAGAGAAGGCTACTATGAACAGACGTCCACTTTTTCAGAGACATAAATATATTTTTGAAGTCGGATATATCAGTGTGGTCAGGATTCATAAAATTCAAAGTAAATTATGTAAATAAACATCCTGTATATCAAGTTCAATGCCATTGTCTGGCAGTTTGTTTGGAGTAAACAGCATCTTTATCAGAGAAGCTTGTATTAAGGACCACATTGTTTATAGATAAAATTATGACCATTTACAATACTTTGTCAGCTCATCCTTCACACCATGGGCACAATTACTTTACAGCACAGTGCATTCAGTGAAAAAAATCACCATTATTACCAATGCATATCAGATTATCAACTTAAGCATGTGCTTTTCCTGCATAAATATTGACAGAAATTTGGGGATTAATTTGCCAACTCTTAATATAGCCCTAAAACTGCACACTTTTGGATGACTAGATGTGTAGACTAAAACTAACCATAATTAAATGACTACATATTTTGGATGATTAAATCTAAAACTCCAAATTTGCTGCTAAAATGAACACAACACTTTACCCGATTGCATGGCCGTGTGTATATAGCACATGGTTACATGGCAGTTACTTTAATTAGGTGGCTAAAGGGTATACAGTGCATTCCAGTGTTTCAGCCAGCAGCCATACTGAAAAATTTTAAACACAGAGTTTGTTTACAATGAGTTCTAAGCTTTTCAGCACTATGATTTGTCTGTAAAAAATCAAGACAAGGAAAGGCTTTTAGCTGCTGTTATTGCAGTTAAAAGGAAATCAATCAAAAGTTCTCCTGCTGGCTCAGTGCTTTTTTCGCCACTGTGGTTCACTGTACCAATGGAATATTTGTGGGCTGTAACCACTGTCATGCCAGAGGAACATGAGGCCACCACCATGTCTTTCTATTCACTGACCATGGAGGTTTTTACAGTGTTTCAGTGCTCTGTGATGAAGAGTAAATGCTAACTTTAGGCTAGTACAACACATAGTAATGGTGGAGAGAGAGACAGAGTGAGTGAGTGATTGTGCTTATGCAACAATATAACTCAAAGTATAACCCAAAACAAAAGTTAAGAGGAGGTAGCCTCCACCATGAAATATCAAAGCCAATAAAAGCAATAAATCTTAGACTCTTAAACATAAACCATGATTCTGAGGCAAAAACACAGACCAGAAGAAGCACACAGCAACAAATAAACAAACAAAAAGCTAGACAATGGACAACACTAAACAGGACAATACTGAAGTATCAGTACTCATTAACCCTAAATGTGAATCAGGAGCACTTGAGACCTGGTGAGAAGACCTCCATTATTACCTATATTCCCCACAACACTCACTCATCCCTGTTGCGCAAACACATTCACCCCAATGAAATATTTGCGATATTCAACAAGTTGCATCAGCAAAATTTCTTGAAGCTCATGGCTAATGGGTTAACACATTGTTGGCTGATTACAGGCACATTTTCTTAGTTTTCTTGCCAGCCCCAAATACCAAGCAGCCATTTCAGACATTACCATTTGACTACCTAATGCTTTTATTCAGCACACCTTCATAAGAACTTGATTACTTTAGATTTTAAGCCCATTTCTAATAATAATGTTTAGAATTTGACATGGAGCTGTGTAGCCCATATACATTATGGCTGTGAATTACATCGTCTGTGTGTGTGTCTTTATTTCAAGGCTCATTTCACACTGCGTATTGGTTATGAAAAAATACAGAACCTAATTTATATGCAAGATTTGCATTGAGTGCACTCTGACTATTTATTTAAACCCATAGTGGATTCCCTAGACACACTACGTGTAAAGTGCATTAATATTCATTCACTGTATTCTAGTTTATTAGGCTTGCCATCTTTTTGTGTTGTTGGCTGGCTGTCGTTTGCCACAGTGTGCTTGAGGCATTCCAGCTGTCAGAGCTGAGGTTTTTCTCATACGCCCTGCACTCCTGCACCCATGATGATCAAAACAGTGAGACACAGAAAAAAGGAATGGGAGGAGGGAGAAGGTGACAGACTTTTTGTAGAAGCTCAAAAGAATAGCAAAGATTCAATTATTTTTCCGACAGCGGCAGATTAGAGGGTGAATGGAGCACAAAGTAAAATTAGAGCTATTGTTATTACGACATTTTGAGGAGGTGTTTAAATGACTCTGAAGTCTAGGTACTCGCTAAGTCTGATTATGAGTCACTCTGACCTTAAGTATTTTGATAATGGTGCGGCTTGTGAACTGTGGTGATAAACATTAAAGATGTGCAACTTTTTAATGTCTTATTTTAATATCTCTTTCAGATATTCTGCAAGAATAAGGGCGAAGAAAGGAATTATGGTTAATTTATAGTGCAATTATGTTTTACTCTCATTTTTGCTCTGTTTTACTCTTACCTAATTTGAATATAACCATTCATTCACCTAAGGCTATGGCCCTACTTGGCTATGGCAAGTTGAGCTTTAACAACCTGATGTGCTGAAAAAAATCTAAGGCTAATCAGGTGACTATGTCACTCACTGATTAAATTATCTGAGTTAGAAAAGGCTAACTATATTAGAAATAATACACTTGGGGGTGTGCTGTTATATTATAAGTACAGTGCAGCTACAGTTATCACCTCAAAGTTGATTGGGCCGTTCCATGTAAATTCAGATAGCACATGTTGCTCCAGGTCACAGATTTTGCTCAATCTTTTTTTATATTTATTGCTTCTGACCTAAAACCAAGTTTCTAATGTATTTTGGCTTATTTCTAACATCAGAATTTTACACTCCCCCGAAACACATAAAATTAAATACATCTTATCTGGGAAGCCATGTTTAGGATTTAATATCTCCAGAAATATTATTCCCAGATATATGAAATTTGGCAGAAATAAAGATAAACTTATTTTCTATCCAAGGTCTTTTGTATGGGGTCCTCAAAATGGGGAAAAGTGCAAATTTCCAATTGTGAGGCCAACTTTTTATAAACATAGATGATAAAAAAAATCACAGCTCATGCTTAAACAACTATTTTTTGTTAACTACCGTGCCAAATGGCAAGCCCTCCTTGCCGCGCTGCAATGCTAGTGCTGAAAGGACAGCTCCTCACCACAGTGAGAATGCAGAGATGGCCATGGAAATTCAGCAGCAGGAGAGAGAGCTCCAGACAACACACACTCAAGATCACACCACCTAATATTGGTGCTCTGTGTTCCAGGACTGTCTGCTGCAAATCACTGCTATCCAGCTGCTTTGGTGCCCTATGGGAGCTGAGCACCCCTAGAAATGTTCTGGCTCCACTGCATCATTGCATCCCTGCTGCCTGAATGCCTCTCAGTGGTGGATAATGCAGGCAGGTGACACCAACCCAACCCGCTCCCTGACCCTGGTCATCGACCATGTCATCAGGCACCTCAGTGAGGTGAGCCTGGAGCAAGGCTGTCTGAACCATGGTGAGGGGCTTCCAAGCAGGCACCTAGGAGCTGCTGACCCTCTGGCAGGCAACCATAGCAGCAGCAACACTCCCACCCAAAACACACAATGCCTGCTGACCAAGCTGATGGCTGAGGATGATGTAAGGGCCTTCCTGGCTACCTCTGATCAGGACATCACCCAAGAGGAGTGGCCCCAGAGGGAATGGTCCGACATCCTGGCTCCCTTCCAAACTAGGAAAGCTCACAATGCTCTCCTGGCCAAGGATGCCTGAGACTATCAGACACTGAAGGCTGAGATCCTGGCCCCATGTGGCCTGTCCCCCACATGGGCCACTTCAGAGTTCCAGTGTTGGATGTACCAACCAGTCTGGGAGCCCTGCGCCAAAAAGGATAACCTCCTGTATGTTGCCTGCCAATGCCTTAATGTTAATGGCTTAATACCTTGATCAGTGAGGAGAGAAAGGTGGTCAGCACAAAAGCAGCTCAAACACCCAGAGAAATGGTGGAGGCTCTTGAGTGTGCCATCAGCACCCTTGACCTGGGAAGAAGAGAAAGGTGGGCCCACCACTTGACTTCTGTTGCAACTTCTGCTGCCATCCGAGTCTTGCCCCAGAGCTTCTGTGAGTAGCCTGGGAGGGTGGCTCCCACTGGCCCTCTCCTCTTGATGAACCCATGCTCACCAAATCCAAGCAGCGACCACAAGGCCAAGCAAAAAATGTCTGGCTGGAAGGGTGCGCCATCCACACAGTACCATGCCCTGACACCCCCACCACAATGGTTCAGCTGACTTATGCTCCAGTTATGGGCCTCCTGGACTCGGGGAGCTCCATCACCCTGGCCTGGCCATCCATGGTCCCCCAATCTGTCCAGCCAGCAGGGACCCTGCTAGTGAAGTGTGTGTGCATGGGGACATCCAAGAAGTGCCTGAGGCTGAAGTCCAGGTAAGACTTCAAGGACATGAGTGGCATGTCATGTTGGGACTAATTCCCAATCTCCTTGTTCCTTGCAACCATCCCCCTTCCACACTCTGGTGGAGTACATTGGTGAGATTCAGGAAATGATCAAGAGTAGCCCGATAGTTAAAGAGCACCTCCAAACCACCCAGACAGAACAACAAAAGGTATACAAACAATCCACTCAGCCTAGAGAGTTACAGCCAGGAGATTGCATGCTCTTTGTCCTGCCAAGCACTAACTGCAAATTCCTCGCCTACAGGCACAGGCCACAAAGTCATAGAAAGAGTAGGTCCCATGAACTACTGCCTCCAGTGAGGAGGAAGAACTGCCTGCTGCAAATTGTGGCTATCCAGACTGCTTCAATGCCCTCTTGGAGCTCAGCACCCATGGAAGCGCTCTGGCTCAATGCTGTCCTCCCTGCAGTTCCTGACCTCCACTGCCTACATTAATTCCCCACAATAGTTCCCCACTACACCATTTATTTAAATAAAAAAGCACTATTTTCCACTATATCTGCATGGTCGTGAGTCTGTGTCCGCTCCTGCTGCCCGGGTGTCTCACACAATTAAATAACACAACCAATGGACTCAGTATCAGAGTACTGAAAAATGGTGGGGAAATGTAGGGTTACATATTTTACAATATATAAAAATATCATAATTTACTAGAAATGTAATTGAAAGTAAACACAAGTCCTAGGTTCAAGTTCTGACATGCACCCATGTCTGACATGTTTCCTTCAGGTGGCCTGCATCACAGGGCATTGGCTATGTACTTTTGGTTCATACTTTGTGTGAGGTACCTGCCCCAGCCACTTCCAAGAAATGATAGAAATACAAGTTAGACAAGAAGATGAGCACAGGTATCAGACTAACTTTTGATAATTTCCTAAAATTTAATAGGTCTCACTTGTGCCACCAAAACAGCTCTGACCCACTGAGGCATGGACTCCACAAGATCTCTGAAGGTATGCTGTGGTATCTGGTGACAAGAAGTTAACAGCAGATGCTGTAAATTGCAAGGTTGGGCCTCCATGAATTGGACATGTTTGTCCAGCACAACTCACATCCCACAGATTGAGATCTGGAGAATTTGGAGGCCAAATTCAACTCTTTGTCATGTTCCTCAAACTTTTTGTGAACAATTTTTGTGTGGCAGAGTCCATTATCCTGCTGAAAGATGCCACTGCCATTATACTGCCAATTCTGTTTCCAAGAAGGTGTATACTTGGTCTGCAACAATGTTTAGGTGGGATGTTTGTGTCAAAATAACAAAACATGAATGTCAGGACCCAGGTTCCCAGGAGAACATTGCCCAGAACATCACACTACCTTTGCTTCCTGGTGCCATCACTTCCTGAAAAAGGAAATAATGTAAAGGGAAACATGGTTTATCAGACCATACCTCCTTCTTTCATTGCTCCATGGTCCAGTCCCGATGCTCACATTCCAATTGTAGGCGCTTTCGGTGGTGGACAGGGGTCAGTAAGGGCCCTCTGACTGGTCTGCAGCTATGCAGCCCCATACACAATAAGCTGAGGTGCAGTGTGTGTTCTGACACCTTTCTATCATAGGCAGCATTAACTTTTTCAGCAATTTGCATTACAGTCACTCTTCTGTGGGATCAAACCAGATGGGCTAGCCTTCGCTCCCCATGAACATTAATGAACCTTGTGTGCCTATGATCCTGTCACCACTTCACCAGTTATCCTTCCTTAAATCTCTTTTGGTAGGTACTAGCCACTGCATACCGGGAACACGCCCTTGTCAAAGTCACTCAGATCCTTATGCTTGCCCAATTTTCCTGCTCCCAACACATCAACTTCGAGAACAGACTGTTTACTTGCTACCTAATACATCCCAACCCTTTTCAGGTACCATTGTAATGAGACAATCAATGTTATTTGCATCACCTGACAGTGGTTTTAATATTATAGTTGATCAGTGTACCTTAAACATATTTCACTCCATTTTTCAGGATTCTACTATTGAGTCAACATCACTATCTTAACCACATAAAAATAATGAACTTTTTAGTTTAATATATTAAATTCTACTGTTTGTTAAGACCTCAGATCTTAACACAAAGCCAATGAAATGTAGTAGTAGGAAAAACTGTGATTTGTAGCACATGTTTGTGATTTGTAGCACTATTAAACGTGTGATCTATAAGCCTTTAATATCACTCACATTTGGAAATTTTGCACTTTTCCCATTTCGAAGACTGTTGTTTGTCTTGAATAATACGGAGAAACAGTTGGTAAAGTAAGCTTCTTGTTTATTAGCGCCCGCCGGCAACCAGAACATCACATACATACCTTGAGGTTTTTTCCCGCCCCAGGCGTGTCCCCCAAATCACGTGAATTAATCTCACGATACCTGAATCTCAACAATTCAGAACAGTTAACAACACAGCTGTACACATCCTTCTTTAGCCGTGCCCCCAACAGTAGTAAATCTAAATCACATACTTCCGAACATACATATCACATTAATTGAAAATTCCACCTGCACACCTTCTCCTCACAATCACCACTTTGCCATGCCCCTTTGCTGTTTGAAGTCTTACCACCTGGTTTGGTGCTAGGGTGGGTAGTGGCACGCTGATTTTGTCATAGTAGTGTTTCTGTATTGTGCCCTTCCTTGTTGGTTGTGCCTTGATCTTGGTGGTGGCCTTTGCTGTTGGTTTAAGCAAATGCTTGCAGACAGGCAGGGTTGTTCGAGTGAGTCGGAACAGTAGTCTTTGTGCTGGTGATCCAAGGAGCTTGTCACGGGGTGTATTCCATATCACAACCAGGTTCAGGTAGAAGTCAGTCCCGTCTCATTCTGTGCTCTCCAGCAGCTTTTTCGCACTTCTCACAGTTCTTTCACTGAGTCCATTGGACTGCAGATACTCGGGACTACTTGACACCAGCTGAAAGTCCCATGCTTCAGCAAAGTCATGAAGTGCTTGACTAGTGTACTGGGTGCCATTGTCTGAGTACAACTTCATTGGTATGCCATGGACGGAGAAATGGCACTTCAGCTTATTTATGACAGTCGTGGAGGATGGGCTGTTGAGCTGGTCAATTTCAAACCACCCGGAGTATGAGTCGACGAGCACCAGATAGTAGTTACTTTTCCATTCAAAGATGTCGGTAGCAACAATAGACCACGGTAAGTCAGGAACTGTGTGCAGTTTTAATGGTTCCTTTTGTTGGTGTGGCTTCAGTCTGTTACACACACTGCATGTTGAAATGGCAGTCTCTATATCCCCGTTCACTGATGGCCAGAAAACACATTCCCTCACCCTTTTCTTTGTTGACTCCACCCCTGGATGTCCCATGTGTAGTATTCGCAGGTATTAAGACTGCAGGAAGTTAGGGACCACAGCTCTGTCTCCTCTCATGACAATTGCATTCTCAATGAGCAGCTCATCACGGAAGTTGAAGAATGGTCTTACCTCAATGGGTACATTTCTTTTATGTCTTGGCCAACGACTTTGAATATAGCTGGTGACCTTCTGGAGGACACTGTCTACAGCTGTGTGCTTGCAAAGTTCTTCAAGATGCCGTGGAGATATCATTTGAAGTGTCATTACCACGAACTCTGGGTGTTCTGCCTCTTGTGGGCTGACGCTGCACTGTGGTGCACGGGAGAGGGTGTCAGCCAGGTAAAGATGCTTTCCTTTTTTGTAGGTGAAAGTCATGTTGAACTTCTGCAACTGCAAGATCATGCGCTGTAAGCGAGCTGGGACTGTGTGAAATGGCTTGTTGTGTACGGTGACTAGGGGCTGATGGTCGGTTTCAATCATGACTGGCTTGCCATAGACATAGTCATAGAACCTGTAGCAGGCAAACTCTACTGCAAGTAATTCTTTCTCTATTTGTGCGTATGTTGTCTCTGTCTGGGTCATCGAGCGTGATGCCACGGGGTTTCCATCCTGGAGGCAAGCAGCTCCAAGACCATGTTGGGAGGCATCACAGATGAGTGTTACAGGCTTTTCCACATTGTAGTAGTGAAGCAGAGGTTGGCTGGTGATGCGTATTTTGAGCTCACTGAATGCATTCTGCTGATACTGTGTCCAGCTCCATACAACATCTGTATGTAGAAGTTGCCGCAGTGGTGTTGTCAGTTCACTTAGGTTTGGAATGAACTTCCCTAGGTAGTTGATCATTCCTAGAAAGCGTTGAAGAGCCACTTTGTCTTCCAGAGGTGGCATTTTACTGATCACTTTGATTTTTTTGGGATCTGCCTTAAGTCCTTTGTCTATAAATCTGTGACTGACACAGTTCACCTCTTTGAGTCCAAACCTGCATTTGTTTGGGTTCAGTCTGAGTTTCACGTGTCTGGCACGATCCATCACCTTTCTCAGGTTTATCTCGTGTTCCTCAGGTCCTTTGCAACCCACGATTATGTCGTCCACGATGATGGCACATGGATATCCTGCAAATATTTGTTCCATAGCCCTTTGAAAAACTTCTGAGGCTCTGCTGATGCTAAATGGCATTTTCAAGAACTTGAATCTGCCGTAAGGAGTTGTAAATGTGGTACGAAGAGACGAGGCCTCATCCAGCTTGACTCGCCTGAGGGAACTCTTTGCGTCCAGAACAGAGAAGATGGTGACACCTGACATCTGAGCAGCCACCTCCTCCACTATGCGCATTGGGTCGTGTGGACACATCCCGTCTCCTTCTTGTGTGTGGCCATGTTGGAGACCCATTCTGTGGGCTCATCCACTGGTTCAATTACCCCTAAGGCTTGCATCCTTCTGAGCTCTCGCTTTACTTTTTTCTGCATCGCGGCTGGGACGTGGCATGGAGGGCTGACGACTGGTGTCAGGTGTGGATCCACTTTCATTGAGTAGGTCACAGGTAGGTCACCAAGTTCATCTTTGAATAGATCTGTGTATTCCTGAAATATTTTCTGTTTGATCCTCACCGGTGTCTATGTGACATACTTCACTGCTAAAGGTGACTAGTTTCATCTTTACGCTATCCTGTAAGCCTAGTATGGACTGCACATTTTCACTCACTACTTGAAATTGTAGGTTGTGTTTTAGTCCATTCAGTCTGCACTGTAGTGTACTGCATTCTACCAACTAGTTTAATCAGAGATCCACTAAATGCTACAAGTTTGATTTGCTTAATTAGCCTGCACAGTTCTTCCTTTTTGCTTTACCATTTGCCTTATTATATGTGTAGAGACATGACATTGCATTTGGCTCCGGTATCAACTTTTCAACACCTACTAACCAGTCACCTTTGAGAATTCAACAATGCTGTGTTATAAACAATCTTGGGTTACAACAAGTGAGGAAAAAATCTAACAAAGCATTCTGAGCTAATCAAGTGGCGATAGCACTAACTGGAACATGCCGAGGTAACGTTCTATGATTCTGTCCATGTTCTCTATATTGCGAAAATCAGATGGCCCAGAGTGTGTACTCAAAGTAGCCTACATCACAAATCCTTCAAGAACATATAAAAATGGCTCTTCATGCTTGTACTATCAAAAACATGAAGTTAAATTATTAACCTGTTGTTGTTTTTTTCCAAATTAGTGCAAATTATTCTGTCTTTTTAATCTTAAGCCCAGTGTGAATGCTGGATGAGTTAAGCAGGACAGGAAAATAAATTTTGACTTACTCTACATAGAAAGCAGTTTCCTGAAAATATCACAGCTATAATTTTTTATAGCAGCAGTACTTGGAAGACTATAATTGTATAAAGTCTAATCACATTTATCCAGCATGCTATGTGCTCTCTCTCTCTCTCTCTCTCTCTCTCTCTCTCTCTCTCTCTCTCTCTCTCTCTCTCTCTCTCTCTCTCACACAC
>JAQQZR010001007.1:0-12306 GCA_030068235.1 Notoglanidium macrostoma | reverse complement strand
CTTGGCGGTGCTGGGATTTGAACTCATGACCTTCCGAGCACTAGTCCAACGTCTTACCCACTGAGCTACCACTGCCCTGCACTGGGTTAGTGTAGGAGAACTTGGAAAGGTTGAAAACAAATCATAAAGCTGTACTCTTGATCAGTTGCAAAGGTCGAATTTCATGCAGAAGCAGACCGGCTGCAGGAGTGAGTTGCAGTAGTCCAGTATCAAAATGATGAGGGATTGAACAAGCACCTGAGTGGCTTCTGAGGATATAAATGAACAAACCTTTCTGATGTTGTAAAGGGGAACTTGGCATGAATGTGTCAGATTAGTAATGTGAAAGAAAAAGGATTGTCCATTGTTACAGCCAGGTTGCATGCAGTGCCAGATGGTGAGATCTGAAAGTTTTCCTGGGAGATCACAAGATCCTGTCATGGGGATGCATCTCCTGGGATAAATGGCAGTTCATCTTTTCTGGGATTATGTTTCAGATGATGATGTCTGCCAGGCATCCTGAGATCTGAGTAGAAGCATGCATGTCTGAGCCTGAGTAAGGAAAGGAAAGGATAAGAGTGTCATCTACAGATAGCAGTGGTATGAAAACCCAAGGGGTGGTTGGGTGATAATGCCCTTGATTTTTTTGGACAGGACGTCCAACAAGCTCATACAGGTGTGAAGGTCAGGTGTTCACATATTTGCCTGCTTCTTATATAGGAGTCCCTGCAGTAACCACTTTTTTTCCACATATAATTTCTTATATGTGTTGGATATATTGGAGCATCTTTATTAGTCTACGAAAGAATTTGTCTCTCTCAGTGTAGATCCTATTCATATTTACCTCACCCAACCTGCTGCCTACACTAAAAACTAGTTCTCTGTACATCAGTCTAAGTGACAATCATGGATCAGCATTGATGCTGTGAAGATTAATTTGGCAGTCAGAATGGTGGATGCTAGGATTATGAAAAGCTGAAGAACCCATTAAGAGATCAAACAGAGATCTCATAGTCCAGCCACTCATCATATCAGTACAAACATTCAGACAGATGTCTGTCTTCAGCGATAGCAACCACATTCTGTTCCTTACATTGAGTACCACAGGGAATGCCATGTGAATAAGATAATATAGTGACATGTCATTACTACACTGCAGTCTTTGTTTTCAATATCAGACAATGGATTTAAAATAAGAAACTAAAGAGATGTTAGACAGCTGTAAAGTCAGATCATCTTTATGTATATTTCTTTGAACTGAAATAGAGTACCCTATTATATACCTTGAAAATGGTTTTACATCATTTTAAAAATTCATTAATTTCAAAATAATTATTTTCCAGTCTACCTTCTTCTCCAATCTTTGTTGAATATAAGCAATAACCTGAAATATCAGGCTTTCATCGCTGGCTTCGTTGAGCTACAGAATAAAGAAGGAAATTTATTGTTTTCCTATTCACAGAAGGACCCAAGGCTTATTGGGAAATTGAGGACATATTATGAATGGATTTGGTAGCATGAAGAAAGCAGAGTTCAGGTTTCATTGTGTTAAAATTGCCTGCACAGTGGGCTGGCACACTACAGGTGAATCACGAAATATTCATGATCTATGTGGGTTCATTCAGGCACGGGAAAAAGATCAGCTGTAATTTTTCCAGTGTTAGCCTGAGGGGATCTGTACGGGGTTATGTTCATAATGTAGCCAAGGCTCAAAATACGATTGGAAATATAGATATTGTGACATGAGAAGCCAATTTTTTATGTGGATCCTCCTTAATGCAACCGTTGAAGTGCAGCTACATTGTGGTGATGTTTTTTTTGAGCCAGTGGATATTCCTGGCGCAAAGGTGACCTAGAAGTACCTACAATGGTCAAGAATTGCAAAAAAGGCTTATTCCCAACCCCTTTATGTAGTCTTCATACAAAATCCTATCTGGATAGACTCCAAACTCCAAACTTCAAATTTTTTTTTTCATCAGACAGATAAAGAACAAATGTAGCAATAGGAGCACATATTTGTCATTTACCTTTTTGTTTCTTAGATCAACAACTCCTAATCACTTGTTTTAAAAAACAATAAGAAGTATACCGTCACCATTACTTTGGAAAATAGGTTGCATGACATATCAAAGTTTATAGTATGATCCTATCTGAACTGTACCTTTGAGAGAATATTTTTGTCTCTCCATATGTGAAGTCTACTTCTTTCAGCTTTTGCCAACCTCAGATGTGTGGTATAGGGGTTGGACAGTGTTTGGCACTTGCACTGAACCTCTCCAGGGAGAGCGACATATCCCACAAGGCAACAGGTACACTTTGCAGAGCACTCTATCATGTCACCTCTGGTCTAAATTGTGCACACTAATCTTTTATCTTCTGTCGCTCTTTAAAGGTGAGCTAGCAGCTTGCAGCAGGTCCCAGGAATGAAGACAAATAGAAAGTAAGACATGGGCATGGGAGGACTGGATGAGAACAATGAAAAAGACAAGACAAGGTGAGAAAGAGTAAGCTCACATTGTACAGGTTGAGTAACGGAATGAAAAAGTAAGGCAGTGAGGTAAAAAGAGTCTTTCACACAATTTTGCCTTCCAGTGGTGCTTCAGAGCAGGATATGGATTTTTATATTCATTTTTTGCAAGGCCATACCTCATATAAGCCCTGGATCTATGCAGTATTTGCTAGCTTGCAATGAGGAAATTAATTCACTCAGCTGGTGCCTAGGTTTTCCTGAGAAGATGTGCTGTGCCTCATTCATCTTTTTCCCTTTATTCCAATGCAAAAGAGTTTGGTTGACAATCATCAATATTCATTATCTAAACTGTCTCAGACTTAATAGCACATTCTAATTCTATTGAAAATAGTCTTGTATTTTGCAGCAAGATGGCACAGTGGGTAGTGTTGCTGCCTCATAGCTCCACAGTCCTTTGTTCAATACTGAGATCAGTTTACTGTCTATGTGGGTTTCCTCCTGATACTTCAGTTTCCAGGTGGGAATGTGTGTGTGTGATGCCATGTGATAGACTGGATTCCCACTTAGGGTGTATCCTTGCCTTTTGCCCCTTCTTCTCAAAATCCCAGATTCCACCACAAGGATCAATAAAGATGAATGAATTAGAATTTATTTTTTATATGCAAATAGCTGCTCTCAATATTGCTGAAAAGTATTGCAGTTTCACAGCTCCAGAGTCCCTGGTTTGAACATGAGCTCAATCTACTGTTCCGTGAAGGGTTTCATATGTTCTTCCCATGTCTGCGAGAGTTTCCTTAAGGTTTGCTGGTTTCTTTCTAGGTAGGAAGTGAGGGAGGGCGGGAGGGAGGGAGAGAGAGAGAGAAAGGAAGAAAGAAACAAATGAAATAAAAGCAGGAATGTCATTATTTTCCAAGTCCTTTCTGGATGGGTTGGTGATCTGCCATGGCTGAGGTGATCCTCATTAGAGTGCACAGAGACGGTTACAGCACTGTTTGGATCAGGCACCCCTGAGGTCTGGCCATTCAGGCACAAGCTAAAAGACTCTGGACTCATACCATGCTAAATGTGAAAGCATTTAGTGCCAGGATTTGAAGGCTTCTTTGTGCACTCTGTATTCAGTGTGGACAAGATTGTGTCATGCTAGAAATGTAATGAAATGCCCTTTAATGGTGGCCACTAGCTAGCAAGATAACTGGGTAAATTTCTTATTCAAATTAGATATCACACCAACATTTTAAGCCATATACAGATTTTCTGAAACTTAGCTGATGCATTCTATAGCCCAGTTTTTAAAGAATAAGATTCTAATTGATTGAATTGTGGGTGGCACAGTGGTGCAGTGTGATGCAGTGTTGCCTGCAAGAAGGTAAGGTTCTTGCAGTGTGATGCAAGAAGGTTCTGAGTTCAAACCTTGTGGCCAACTGGGTTCTTTCTGTGTGGAGTTGGTATGTTCTCCCAGTGCCTGTGTGGGTTTCCTCTTGGTACACTGGTTTCCTTCTACAGTCCAAAGACATGCAGATTAGGTTAACTAGCTTTAAATCACCCATAGTGAATTGTGAGTGTGAATGGTTGTTCGTCTCTGTGATAGCACTGCAGTAGATTGACTACTTGTCCCAGGTGTACGCTTCCTCTCACCCAAAGTCAGCTAGGATTGGCTCCAGCTTTCCTGTGACCCTGATGGATAAGCAATATTGATAATGGATGGATAGATGGATGAAATGTGAGTCTATGACACATTTGCAAGTATTAAAATGAATAATTATGTGAGTTAAAATATTGCTTTGACCAACTGTATACGTGTTCAGTGTTATCATTAGGTTTTCTTATGATTCCATTCACATGAAATCAAATCCAATCTAACATTACTATTTTTGAATATCTTATGAGGTCAGGTTTGTAATTCAATACTGTTTGTTTAAAAATTGAGAAGCAGTAAAAATGACTAAAGAACAGTTATGGTTTTCATACACATTGCCATATTTACAGTTATTTTAAGACAGAATATTGCTTATTCAAGCAATGTTCTTCTTTCCACAGTCTGCTTAGAAAGACTAATTTAGTGAATATCATGCACAAACCCACTATATAATGTAAATTTATTATAAATGCATGTTTTACATTTCTTCTTCCAAGCCTGCACACCAACACCACCTACTCTTCCAATTTCCAAGTTCCTCCCTTTACACCAAAGCTCTATTTCACTGTACTAAAGGTGCTAGTAGATGGATAATGAGCAGGGAAAACAACTTCACTTCCCTCTTAATCTTAGCCTCCCAATCCTCTGCAGGCCTGGGTTAATTATGATGACTTATCATCCCACGCCTGAGTCTCAGCTGTGGGGAGAGAGGATGCTGATTGGGAGGGAAACTAAAGCCCTGTATGTCATGGCTTAGCAGTTTTAACTCTGTCACTCCTATGAACTTAACTATGGTATTATAATGGGTATTGACATGTACCAGCTACTAAACCGTACTGTACCAACACCAAACTCTCCTACTCTGATTCTTCTTGTGCTCTCAAAATCTTTCTATTTTTCCTTAAGGATATCAGATTCAAATTGGCGCGAGCTTGCAGCCAGTTGCACCATAACAAGGACATTTCATGTAGGAATCAAGAGCTTAAAATGATTGCAGTTCTGCATATTAATCACATTTCATTAAATAAATGAGAATTGTATATTAATCTAACTATCTTTTCAACCTGTGCATCTGAATTTTCTTTATTGGACCTCTGTAATAATGGTCCAAGAGGAAGAGAGGAAGGGAGGGAGGAAGGAAGGAAGCAGATGTCAGTAAGCCTTCTTTCCCAAAAGATATGACTTTGTCAGAGTAAGAAAGTCCAATCAATAACCTGTGATTAAATTTCCCCACTTTTGGTTGCTTTTATAGTTTTATTTGACCTTTAAATCTAATTGTAATAACAGAGTGAATAAGACCGATCAACAAATGTAGTTAGTTAAATTAATTACTTAGAAAAAAATATAAGGGTAGTGCTGGCCTGCATCCTAAAATCCTGTCTTTAATATAATCCCTGTGTTGAACATTATAACATCCAGCCCAGACTCTGTTCCATCAGACTGTCAGAGGGTGCCCTCCCCTGAGTTTTAAAGCAATTCCTCTACTACTCTCATTTCCTGTTTGAACAGTTTAAACAGAGATGTTCTTAAAAGGGGGAAATAGCAATTTTAGCAGTTTTGCCATTTACAAAAATGGAATGGCTAACTAGCTTTAGTTGGGTCACTTGTATCACTGTGAGCCAGTGGTATCAGATCTCCAGCATCACCATGTAAGTTCAGTATTTTAAACTATGTTGATTTTGACATTATAAAGAAAAACATGTTTATTAGGTTACAATTTTGTGCATATGTGGTAGGCTATATGACACAGTGTAGAGCTGCTGTAAATGGGTTCCATCTGTCACAACACTTCCCACTGTCACTTGTCTCATAAAATGATCATTCATTTGTTTTAGACCTCAGCTGGTTGCATCTTAATTTGTAAGTGTATGGATAAGATGTTAAAGATCATTACAGTGGAAGTCTAATTGTTAAGAAACCAATTGTTTTCATAAAATAGAAGTTTGTTCAGGATACCAATCCACTTCTCTTATAGGGTTCCATTCAAATAAAACATCCGCTGGTCTTCCCTTAAAGACCCCATAGCCATTTTCACCAAAAAGGCTGGAATCTCCCTTTAAAGAACATCTCCAGTTTAAAAAGCAGATGGACTTTAATGATAGTGCAATGAAGTCTTACAGTTTTCCTTACATCTGTGTCAGTTCTGTTCCTTAAAATGTCTGGATTGCCTGTGGGGATTTTTTGTTTAGGTTTTTATTTGTTTGTTTGTTTGTTTTTATTTTTTTGTTTTACATTTTTGCTTTGACTATTTTTTACATCTGCCTAGCCAGTGCTTTGACATTGATCTTTTACATTTTGTTACCATTTATGGTAATTGTCATGAGAGATGCCAGTGAAGATGTCCTATTTTCTTTGATATTTATTGTATTTTCTTATTTATTTTTATTTCTTGGCCACTGGATATTATAATATATAATTAAATATAAATTATGTTTAGCTAGCATGGCAATTTCTGATAATGCTAACATGACACTCGTATATCACTAGATAAATTCTAACTGTAACACAAAGCAATTAATATCATGTTCTATGACACATTTATAATGATGACAGTATTAAAAAAAAGTGTTTGGGTTCAATGTTAAATTGTTCAATGTACTGAAAATAAATACCATTAACTGAAATTTTTAAAAAGTCCATTGACTAATACAGATTTTAATTATTTATTAAAGCATAAAGCAACAGTTTGTGTTTATTCTTGCTATTGTGATTTCACTGCAGTACTGCAAGCACTGCTTATTAGTTGTGCTCCTGTTTGTCTGCATGCAATTAGCACTTGGGGCAGCAGAAAGGAGTCAGCTCTACACAGTCCCTGTCAGACCAGCCATCTCAATAAATATTGACTTGGCCATACTACCCTCAGCCCAGTTAATTAAAATGTGGGCTGTTTAGTTATGCCATCTTGAATATAATGCAAGGTATTAATCACCACCCACCCTGGGCCAACAACTCCCATTCACAAATGGGGAAATCAAAAAGAAAGCAATAAAAAGATGGGAAGTAGTTGGAAGAACAAAATGCATATTTTTACCTGAAAGAGTGTGGTCTGTGAAAGAAGAGGTAAGGTAAGAAAGTAAGAGAGAAGAGAGAGCTGCCAAGAAACTGAGAGGAGGTGGGATGAGAGAGGCATCTCCTGAGGTCTCACAGTTCTGATCAGTTTGAAGGTGACTTTCACGAAGATTTGTTCCCAGTGGACAACTGGTGAGAGGTTTTAGGGTGGGTACAGACAAGTAGTGAAATAATAGGGCAGATAATAATTTTTAAACTCCTATTAAACTGCCAGTTTGGGTCCATTATATACATAATAACCTTATGAAAACCAGACTGGATTGATCGTAAGAATTTAAAATATAGATCCTTTTTATTGTTTTTGTTGATGTTGTTTTGTCTTTCTTAGTTCTCTCTCTCTCTCTCTCTCTCTCTCTCTCTCTCTCTCTTTCTCTCTGGCTAGAAGTTTGGGCACACCCTCTGATTAAAAAATAATAATAAATGATACACTGCTTTGTCAAACTGTTATAAAAAAAAATTATTAGAAATACTTAAAAACAATTGTAACTGACTGGTTTTGAAGTGTAATGCAACAAAATACACTGTAAGGGCAACTTAATGAATGCAAGTGCCTAAGTACGAGTTTCATCAAAATAACCACCCCTTGCCTTTATTACAGCAGCACAGATTTGCAGCAAGTTGTTTCCAAAAATCGCTAGAAACCAATTTTTTGGAAATAACTTGTGTCCAAACTCTCCCAGCACCTTTTCAAGCATGCAAACAGTTCTTTCTCATCTGCTGCATGCTCATTTCGAACTTGTCGGTCAAGCTCATCCCATGCCAGCTCAATGGGAGAAAGAGCTGGAGACTGGGGAGGCCAGGACATATTTCTCAAAACTGTTTGCTTTTCTTCAGACTGGATATAATTTTGGCACAATTTTGAAGAATGCTTGGGATCATTACTCTGTTGAAGAATGAAATTTTGTCCAATGATACATATAACAGAAGGAATTGTGTGTGGTTGAAGAACTGAGTGATTCTCTTCTTTTCTCATGATCTTTTTAATTTTATAATGTCTTATGTAAACACATTCTGTGCTTGTCCTTATCTTCCATCCACCACCTGACATAAACAAAAATTCTGATTTATCAGTTGTGATACAGTACAACAGAAGACTGAAACGAGGAGCAGACAGTGCATTAAATCTCTCACAAACTGATCTGGGACGAGGCAGGTAGGGGGCCATCGTCTGGCTAAGGAATGAACTGATATGTCTTCTTCAAAATCCATAGTTTCAGCCTTTGTTGCTAAATAATGTGTTGCAACTTTCTTGGTGCAGAGGAGGTGTGAGATGCCCCCTTTTCTGTTCCCTTTACACATTATCCTGAGCATTATCTAAAGGCTGTAGCAACACAATATTTAATACAAAACCCAGTCACTACCAAACATCAAGGTGGCAATACAGTTTTTTTTTAATACAGTAAAAACATCAAAAGAACAAGCTAGCTAGTCTAGCTCACTTAGCTACCTAATGGCTTACCTGCACATGTTTCCACAGACCAGATGTTAAGCTGTTGAATGATGATATCTCCACTGGCTTTGGCTCTCATAATTGGCAGATCATTATCATGCTTTTGCCTTTGAAACATTTAAAACTGATGACCTAATAAATAAAAGGATTCTTCCCACACATACACACAGTGTGAAGCCTTGTTTCATGACAAGTGCATTTTCCTTGTGTTTGCCTTCTCATTAATTCTTTGGATTTGCCCATTGGACTGTGTCTAGCCTTCTTTGTGCTTTATCCCTTTTGCCTGGCGTACTTTTGTATTGTGGATTTTTGTAATTCTCTGATTGGTACACTAAGAGTGATACAAATTTGAGAGGTAAGAGAGGTGTGGCTGGATTTTGTTGGATTGCATACCAAGCCATTAACCCAACCTGTAAGCATAATTTTAACTTTCATATCTTTTCATATGATGAGAGGCAAGGAAACTGTTAAAATTTTTGCAAGTGTGAGACCACGTTTCCTAGTAAACATTGCCATGAGAAGAAGTGGCCGTGCAGCATCAATCAACTGCCTCTTTCAGTTCCTCTCTTTCACTTTACAGTCCCTCTTACACTGATATACTGCTGTAGCTCATAAAGCCCTCCCACAGTCCACCTACGAACAGTCACTTTATCTCTATTCATTCCAACCTGTTCAGAATCATTTCTTATTCTAATTGGACAAGCCATAATGAGAGTAAAGTACACACTCTCTGCTGCTCTGATCGTAGTGGTCTGCTTGAGAAATATGATGGCTACTGTCAAGTTTAATGTGTAACTACTATCTTAACTGGACCAAACAGAACAGGGTTTTTTTTGTTTTTTGTTCCTTTTTTTTTTTTTAAAAAACCAATGGGGCATTTTTATTTCAGGTGGGTAATTTCTCCTACATAATGGCATAGCATACAAAATTGTGTGCATGGAAAATGGCTAGACAGGGTGTAATCACTGAGTCACTAAGCAAGAAAGTAGAATGGGCTCGGCAACTTAGCACACATAAGGAATACAGCAGAAAAAAAGAATTATTTTTACTAAGCTACCCTTAGTTACTGTCACTTCTCAGGTGTTGATTTGTTCTTGTTGTTGCTTGCATGTTCCTGTGCCTTTTTTTCTGCACATATTTATAACTTCTCAAATCACTTTCTTTCAGTGTTCAGTATTTTTAAATAGCACAGTAAGAGAAACCACTAAGCATTGACCTTTGCATAAATTCCTATTTAATGTTGGCTATCTGCACCTAGTTAAGGAAGAATGGTACACTCTGTTAGATGCATGTCTGAAGTCTGAAATGTGTTTTGCAGATAGCACTGGAACCCTGGGTTGGTAGGGAAAAAAGAAAACATACATACATACATACATACATACATACATACATACATACATACATACATACATACATGCATATAGTATAGGGCTGGTAGGGAAAAAAGAAAACATACATACATGCATACATATACTAAGTATAAAATATATATGTACTAAGCATATGTGCATGTATGTACATATTATACTGTATATTAATACCAATATGATCTGTGGATATTTTATTCATATTTCATTTAAAATAATGTATGAGAGATCTGCATCAAGCCTCTCAGGTGACAAGGCAAAGTGTCTGCTGTGCCTCCTGTAGTGTCATTCTAACGATGGATTACAGTGGTAAACACCTGGCAGATCTCCTTGAGCAGGGAAGGTAGGAGTCCTTGCTAGCAGCACAGCTCATCTATTTCACAAGTACATTCAATACCAGATGGCTGCACAACCCCAGGCAAATGAGTGATAAATAAAGAGAAATAGCACAAAATGAAAAAGCAAAAAAGTAGGAAAATGGGCATGGTTTCACAATGCAACAGCCTTGCAGATCCGACTTTTGGAGCCATCCCAGAGGCTAAATAATATAATGAGTACGATCTGTTCCAATGGCAAGGTGGACTGGCCCATGGCCAGTGTGTTTATATTCAGAGGACCCCTTAGACAAGAAAACCTATTTAAAAGGCATTGCAAGGCATGTTTAAGTAAGAATATGGTTTATTTTTAGGAGAAATTTTTTTTTACTTTTGAGACAATATCTTTTCATGCAAAAAAAATCTCCTATGCTTCTTGCAGGACTTCCTAGAGGTGTGTGAATGTTACTTGAACCTTTCATTTCAGTTCTGCCCAGTGCAGCTCAACTGAGTTCTGGTCTGGTTTGGCTTCCTTGCTTCTACAAATGTTTAATGCACTCTCTTGAGGCATGTTCAGGGTCACTGAGAATGAAAAAATACTGTGGTAATTTGAATAACACACCAAGGTTTTCCCCAAACCTTTAACTGGAGATGTTCCAAAATAATCTGTTTTCATGTAAAATCCAGAGCATGGTCCCTTGGGCTTAAAATTTTACATAATATACCCAAACTGTACACTCCCTCTCTCAATATGTCTCCTTCCTAACTTCTCCCTTTCCCTGGTCTCTCATTCTCACCCCCATCTCTCTTGGCTTTATGAGTCATTTTCCTCTCTTTATGAACTCATTTCTGGCTTTTTTGCAGATGTTGTAGACTAGCAATCACTTTTTTCCAAAACAGTCTAAGCACAAAAAAAGCACAAGGGTAAGAAATATACAGAATACAGAGAAATGTAGAGAAAGAGAAAAAGAGTTAGACACAAGAAATAGCAAGTTAGAAGTGTGAATAAGTCCTGTTCATTCTGCTCTAGTGGATCTGGATTCAACAAAATTAAGGAAATCTAATTTGACTGTTATGATTGAGTGTATGTATAAACCAAAGAAGACAAAAAAAATGAGCCTCATTGTGTTTCTCTGGATATTTTATTCATTAGAAGACTTCGGTCTGAATAAATTTAAAGTTTAAGAACTCCAACATGATCTCATGCATGCAAATTTATAAAAAAATATGCATGACTCATTTTTTTTTTGGCATTACTATGAAATTAAACCCAAACCACCCACATATCTCTCACACATTTGAATTTTCTCCTGTGATCAATTTGGTCAACGTGTATATCCTGGAGATACTGTGGCCTCAAAATCAAGATTAGTGAGTGGTCGGGCTGACAGTTATAAATTGCCCAGTAGTACTAAAACATTCCATTCTTTCAAGGCAAACAGCTATAAAAATAGCATTTTATTTTCTGCATTCTGATCCTAACTTATTATGTGTTAACAAATGATTTGAAGCTTTTATGGAACCAAGAACAACAGCACCACCAATGTTCATCATGAAAAATACACATCTGGTATGAAGCAGCTAGGCTGGATATTTTTTCATTCTAACACAGACTATTGTTTTGAACAGTGTATTATAAACATTTATGTAAATGTAATTTTTTAAGCCTGCTTTTCTGACAAATTCATAACACATCATCGGCAGAGGTGGCACACGGTACATGCAATAGCAGGCAAAATGAACATTCTTCAGCATGCCTTTGTATTAAATAGATTCAAACACACCGTCTAATCAGACTACAACTTACACAAATGGACAAACAGCAGAACCCAAAGATTTGTCTTCCTTGGCTTGAGTGGAAGGCAAAGTTTTCTATTTTTCATGCGTGCTGTTTGGAGGAGTCCCACAGAACATTAAAAACTTCAAGTATAAAGCATAAATGAATGTCTTTCTGTGTGTGTGTGTGTGTGTGTGTGTGTGTGTGTGTGTGTGTGTGTGTGTGTGTGTGTGTGTGTGTGTGT
>JAQQZR010001006.1:0-12309 GCA_030068235.1 Notoglanidium macrostoma | reverse complement strand
TGTGTGTGTGTGTGTGTGTGTGTGTGTGTGTGTGTGTGTGTGTGTGTGTGTGTGTGTGTGTGTGTGTGTGTGAAGGCACACCTGTGTATCCCAAGGCTAGTTATTATGTGCTCTGAAATTGTTACTTATATCATCATACAATAGCAGTGCTTAACGTCTGACCACAAATAACAGTAATCCAGCACTTAAATCCCTCCTGATGTGTAAATGTTAAGTAAATTGCTTCTTGGCTTCATTTGTGCACACAGATTAGTCATTTCAGACCAGGATTGATAACTGGCAACTATTACATATTACACCTTTAACTACTCAAACTTTTTTTATGAAAGGGAAACCAATTGTTTCTTCTTTTCTTAAACTCTTGGTTGTTCATGCTCAGGAAAAAGACAGAAGGTGCTTTGGGTTTTAGTTGATAATTTGCAATTCTTTTTTTAATAAAGATTCCCATTTAAGGTTTCCCCAATAGGGACAACAACAACAACAACAACAACAACAACAATAAATCCACTTAAGAGTTCTATATTTTACTGATTTAACCAAAATGTGAGGTTCTACATAGATCTTTTAGGGTTTCCCCAAGTGGGACAACTTGAAGAACTCAAGGCGTTAGATGAAGTCTTTTCCCCCTTAAACTGTACCTAAAAAATTACAAACAAATCATGAAATCCCAGTTTCACCCTATAATCATATTATCATAATGGAAGCTCTATTAAATCATTCAATATGGCAGTGGAAACCTTACTACTGCACATTTTATAGACATTTTCTAGGGCCTAGAGTATAGTCTGGTCTATCATCAGAGTACCTGTACTGTACATACACTGTTAAAAATAAAGGTGCCAGAACACTTCCTTTAGATCTGTGGTTCACAAAGTGAGGTCTAAGAGAGCCTCAGGGGTCCATGAAGCAAAGCCTGTGATTTTTTAATGTAGTTACAGTGGTGCAAAGCCATTATCATTAAAGTTAGTATATTTATTATTGAGTTTTCATAGTTAGGCTGTTTGACTGGCCACTTGAATTGATGCGATTTAATCCGAACCTTAACATCTCAAAACTGAGTATGCCTCAAGTTCAAGTTCAAGAATAGAAAGCTTCATGGATCTAATAAATATACTCTATTATCTATTGTACACATTAAAATAATATTTATGGACATTATTTAAAGGGGTCACCGGGTAAATGAATGAATGAATGAATGAATGGTTACTTCACAAGTCCATTTTAATTTTCTGAATCTAGGCCTTTGTTCTTTAATTATATCATCATAAAAAATCTTCCAGGTATGATAAGCATTTATAGTACGAATGAAATGATGAAAATTATTAAAGAGCAAAGGCCTAGATTTGAATTAAGAAACTGAAAAATTTACCTTTTTGTTCAGCTGGTTCATTTTTGATTGAATCTGTAAATGAAGGACGAACATTCAGGCATGATCAAAGACCCATAAGCTATGAAAAGTAATAATCTATAAAATTGTTAAATTAAATGATTAACTGATTCTTATAAACACAGTAGAAGTATTAATTAAAAATATTATAGTATAATGTCATAACGGCAATATTAAATGTTTCATAATTTCTATAGGACCAGCAAAAGTAGCAGTAATGACACATGAAGCCTATCTAAACCCTGCTTTGACTCGTAAACTGATATTTCTGCAGCACTGAAAAATAACTAAAATTAATATAAAATACCTAAACAATTTTTGACTATTCAGTAATTTGATGTACTCTAAGCTCACTTAATTTCTATAACCTGCATATTTGAGTTATATATTCTACATTATGTAATCACTGTAAACCTTAAAAACAAATTAAACAATAAACAACAAAGTAGCCTGTATATATAGAGTGCTCAACGACTCACCTGCTGTGTCCGACTGGAGAAACGTCTCACGCTGTGTTCTTGCGTGCTGGTGAGTGTGAACCGTCAGTACCGAAAACGATTATTATTAATATACCCACGGTGTGGTTCTGATCGGGTCCGGTGACACAGAGGCCAGGTATGTGGGACCTTACTGCAGAGAGCTTATCTCTGACTCACACTCAACTGTACAAGTTTGAACAAGATGAGGGGCAAACATCTTGACAACAAGAGAGAGAGAGTGAGAGAAAGACCCTCGAGGCAGTGTTATTTCAGTTCTGTATTTTGTTTTCACTCTTACATGTAAGGTAGTTATAATCACTCTCCAATTCTCTGAGCTTTCTTTCTAATATAATTTTATTACTGTTTGGAATATGTAGGCTACTCATGGACCATGAGGTACAGATAAAAAAAAAAATGCTTCCTAGTCACCTGTTTAGGAGGGTGGCAAAATATACTTTTAAAATATAGTTTTAGTGAAGAGAGAATTACAATGTTGTTATCTATATCCATAATGCACAATGTTAACTATAGAACTGTTTAACTCTTTTTTTTCAACCACAGTGTTCATTACAGCACTGTAGAATGCTTTATCAAATAACTCCTTCGGGATTCCTCCAGAGGCACAACTGAAAATCCCGTAATGGTTTCTTAAATTTAACTCTTTTACTAAGAGTGCATTTTATTGGCACTGCTTGTGGGAAATAGTTTTATTCTCAGCCATATAAAAATTCATGATGTCCCTCGAAATTCCTCATGCATCATCCAAAATCTGATACAAACCCTCAGCATCACCAGAAAGGTATTTGAGGTTAGCGGTGGATTTCACTGAATAGATCACAATACTCAAATACTCCTCAGTGTGTTCAGGTCCATGAACAGTAAAGGTTAAAGGTGCCATCAAGACAATTGCCAATCTGCCCATGAGTGAGTATCCCAGTAAATACAGCCCACCAACAGACCATTTAATGCTCAGAGATATAAATAAAAACCATGTTTTCATGTCCTGCAGCCTTCTGTAAGCACACTAAATCTTTATGTTCATGACAGTAGAATCCGAAAAAGGCCAAACAAGAATGGCTTTAAGGGAAGGGTGGCTAGGAAAAGGTCCCATCTCTCCAAAAAGAATATGAAGTACATCTTAGGTTTGCAAAATTGCTTGTGAACAAACCAAAAGTTCAGGAACAATTCCCTTTGGACTGATGAGACCAGGGTGGAGATGTTTGGTCATTATGCACTGTGTCGTGTTTGCACAGAGCACAGGGTATCACCACCAACACCTCATACCAATTGTCAAGCAGGATGATTAGAGGGGTGAGGTGATTATTTGGCTGGTTTTGCAGCCTCAGGACCTGGGAAACTTGCAGAATGATGAACTCCAGTTTACATCAGAATACTTTTGAGACAAAAGTGAGGCCATCTGTCCAGCAGCTTAAGCTGTGCTGAAATTGGATCAAGTTACAGGACAATGATTCCAAGCACACCAGCAAATCAACATCTGGATGGCTTAAGAAATCAACGTGTTTGAATGATCAAGTCAAACTCCAGACCTCAACCCCATTGAGATGCTTTATTCCAGTTTTATATGGCAGTTACTTCCAGTCTATTAATTTGATTGGTTGAGCCATATTCCATGCCCCCCCCCCTCTCTAAATATATATATATATATATTTGTGTGTGTATCACTTGTGCAGTTATCCTGAATATTGACATGGTTGAGATTATCTTCAAATCACAGCTGTTATACTGATATTCAGTATAACCATCTCCTTGCTTGTGTGAAAGAAACAAGCTAGATTTTAAAACTTCTGTTTCAAAAAACAGATCTGAAAAGCCTGTTTTTGACACAAAATCATAAGACAAAAAAAATGCAACTTGTTACTGAAAAACCACAAAGTCAATCAGGATGAGAATCCAACAGCACTGTGGTACAAGTCCAAGCATATTCCATTCAGCGACTCTTCATGAACCTGACTAAAATTTAGACGCAGATCTGTGCAATGAAAACTCTTTTAGAAAGATCTTGTGTGAAAATCCTGGACAATTGAGATGTTTTTCAGTATATGCCATAAAAGAATATTGTATGATTCAAGACAGTTATTCAGAAAATAACAAAAGTTCATTATTTTTTTAAGGAACAAAATGCAGTTAATGACTAAAAGTGAAAGAAAGTCTTGCTTTGTCTCATATGTGAGGTTGTGGGTGGCTGATCTTGACATTGCAGAGACTGTCAACAGCTAATATTATTCAAACAAACCTATCATGATTAGTGAGGAATGATTGTAGTGGACCACATCCCAATACCTGTAGAGACACACACACACTACATCAACAGCACAAATATACAGCTATATTCACTTCTTATATTTGTGACTTTCTTTACCCCTCACTGCCCCTACCAGGTGTGTTAGGATGGTGTGTAAACCATGATCACTCATGACTCTGATATCTGTCTCTGACGTCTGATTCACCAGACGTTGAAATCTGGTGAGATATTTAGGATAAAGATTCTGCAGACAGAGCTATAAATTTCATTTGATTGCATTAATCTACATATCAGAAGCAGTAACTGTAATCTTGACATGTTTTTATAAATAATGCTTTTCTCTACCTCTTTCTGAATAGAAAAGAGGAGATTTTCTTAGGTTGAAATGATGAATAACTTCAATTAATAGGTTTGAACATGTATGTTTATTTACGTTAGATGAAGAGATATGACGTCCTAATAGTTTAGCTCCATGTTTTGACATGAGTGCTGTATGAGTGCTGGGTGAACAGTAATGTACAGATTTACATTTTACAGAAAAGAAAACACTTAGGATTTTAACCTTAAACCTAGTTTTGATTCTCTGCTGCTTTCGGGGCTATTTTGTCCAAAAATGTAATTATATTTTGTAGGGTAATTGGCTGGGGCATATAATGGGAAAAAATTATTTTAGAGTGTAAAACAGATTATCTTTAACACTGGAGCAATGGTAAATCATCTACAACAGCCTGTAATATTTCATCAATTAATCCAGTCTGTTGAACTATGTAAACACTGTGTATGATAGGCTCAACTAAACAATTCTAGTGAGTTGCTTATTATCAATTCTCTATTAGCAAATTCTTTAGAAACTCTGTGTAACATGCTGTGAGTTGAGGCAAGAAGCAGGTGCATAAAGTCAGTATGTGGTTTATTTGGGCCAATTCAACAATCATAGACACAGGAAATGTAACTATGAATACCAAAACAAGGAATCCGGGAAAACAAGAAACCGTAATTCAGAATGCAAAAGTGGCAAGACTTCACAATGAGACAAAAACACAGGAGGAAGTAAACAGGCAAACTAATTGAGGACTAACCTCAGACTACCTGGAAACAATCAGGAAACAAACCATGACATGACAGCGGCAGAGTCAAGCAAAAGAAAATGTACATGTCAGTGTAAACAAAGGCCACATGAAGAGAAATCAAAAGGAAAGAGGAGAACAATACTCATACATTCTATACCATCATCAAATATTTAAACTCGCTTGTTAAAATATAGTATCTGAACTTGCAAAATTGATATTTGGTTCTTCTTAGTACATAAGTAATTAAGTAAAGCATAACCAATTTAACCTGTCACATTCAAGATTGCTGTCAGATTTGTAAATTTGTCTGAGTTATATAAAATTGCAGTTATATAAAGTTATATAAAAATCAGCATCACCAAAAATCTATATAAGATGAAAATAGTATGTGAGCTGTACAATGACCAGAAAATGTAGTTAATGGACTATTCTTTAGTGTATATTTTAAATGGATTCTTAAAAATGATTTTCTTATTACATTAAGCTGCAATATTTTAGCTTAAATGCATGAACTGTACATTAAATACCATGAAAATGCATACCGCAATACCCAAACATTAAAACTTTGGCTTAGAAGGTGTTCTTATCCTCTAATATTCTTTTTTTTTCAGTACAATAATTATAATTTATGCCATGCATTTTTACATTTAATGTTCAGGGCATTAAACAGGAGTAAAATGATAGGTATGTTTTAAAGTTGAAATCCCCTTTGGCCTGAGGATGAAAAAAATATATATACATGCTTCAACAGTCAAGTTAAGGCAGCATACTTTAAGAGTAATTTTGAAAAAATGAGTGATAAAAGGTGTGCACATAAATGTAAAAAAAAAGAAAAAGAAAAACTCCTTGGAGCAAAATATTCTTCCATCAAGTCATTTGCCTCCACATTAGGCAGCATGTTTAGCTTCAAGGGATGATGAGATGAAATGCAGCTCAAAAATCACCATCAGTGCAGTATCAGTGGGAGAAAATACTAGCCTACCTGTAAAGATTAGGGCTGCACCGACAGGGAATGAAAAGACTTTAAAACACATATGGGTTCCAATCAACTGTTACTCTATGAGATGCTCTATATGTAGAAAAAAAAATCCAAACCAAGACCGAACAAAAATAAAACAGTGATAGATAGATAGATAACATATGACATCACAATGTACAATATAACACAGTGATCACCAACACCACCTTGTTAATTTGAATTTTAGCTAAAAAAAAAATAAAATAAAAAAAATATATATATACTGTATATATGTATAAAATACATACATATATATACATAATAAATACATAACATAAAAATTGGTATAAATATTTTAATACTAAATTTATTCAGACATCACGAGATTAATACAACTTTTATTACAGGGAATAAAAGCTTTGGTCTCTACAAGAACATTCAATTCCTTTTCCTATTAAAAAACAGCAGATACAATAACTATATGTCCCGAAAAGTAAAATGACACTGGACAAAATAAAATGAACACTTAAAGCCTAAGATTTTTCAGTAATTTATGAATGTGCTAGAAGTAAAGACAAAATAAAGTTTATGACAGGCTTCATGTTTTGCACACCACATATCATGTTTATGATGTGCCTGGATTACAAAACAGACCACTAATGCCAGGTAAGTCAGCATGTCTCAACCTCCCAAAGCTTCTTTCCTCAGGCAGTCTTCTCCTTGCCAAATTTTAGCATAGGTGTTGAAGTTTGGTGCTTGCCAAAAGTCGTAAAAAGACCACAAAGACAATAAACTTGTGCATTAGGATCGTTCATAATTTGATTTTTTATTTATTTTTTATTTTTTTTTTTTTACATAGACATGGATCTTACCAGTGATACAGATGTCACTTCCCTGAATCAAAAATAATAATAAAAAAAAAGCTTACTTCGGCTGTGCAGGTAGAACATCTGTAAAGAAAACGTTTAGTTCTAGGTCAGTGTGTACATTATGACATGAAAGACAAGAATCCTAGCTTAGCTCCAAAATATTTACACCAAATGGGTGTATACAACTAATAATATACTGTTAAAGAATTAACGGTGATAATAAAAATAGCAACTTTTGAGCATATGTAAAGAGGACAAAAAGTGGTCAAACTACATGTGTAACATGCTTCATGGTGGATCCACCTGGAAAACAGAGGGAAAACCACAGGCTACACATATTTTCATGCACACAGACATGCTGTGGATTGATAATGGTGATTTATGGAGCGATTTTGACATGTCTCTGGCTATAATCAAGAAAGAAAGTAAAGTTTCACCACTGGCTGCATGGTGATGCAGTTGTTAGCCCTGTTGCAAGAAGGTTCTGGGTTTGAACCTGACAGCCAGCTCAGGTTTGTCTGTGTGGGGTTTATATGTTCCCCCTGTGTCTTCATGGGTTTCCTCTGGGCACTCTGGTATCCTCCCAAAGATATGCAGATTAGGTTAACTGGCTACTTTGAATTGTCCATAGGTGTGAATGTGAGTATGAACGGTTGTCTGTCTCCGTGTTAGCCCTGCGATAGACTGGTGACCTGCCCAGTGAGTACCCCACCCCTCACCCAAAGTCAGCTGGGGTTGGCTCCAGCTTCCCCACATCCTTTAATGGATAAGAGGTATAGATAATAGATATATGGATGGAAGTTCATCAGTCATGCACTTCTAAATTGAAATGCCCTAATTCTGAAATGATGGGCTAAATTTCAGTATCTAAATTCATTCATAAAAATGTAATCAAATGTCCCTAGAGTTCTAGACAACTCAGTCAGCGCACTGAAAAAACGACGGCTAATTATGAACCAGATTCCCTGCAATCGTACCCGGTGTGAGAACATGTTATAGCGCTTCCATGAACCCATACTAAACTTCTCAACTGCTACGTTATATTTACACCTACATCTGTTTATTACTTACAGAGTTGTACAGCTGTTGCAAAACTTTATTGTCAATATGCATTCTACACCAATGAAAATGAGCTAGTGAGCCCTCCAGTGCTGTATTATACACTTAAAAATAAAAGCACACACTTAAAAAGCCTTATAGGTGAATTGAGACACAAGTAAATAAAAGAAAACTTTGAACTTGCATCTTTTTTTCTCTTACAAAGACAGGGGTGGGAAAAGGTTAGAGAATATGAATGTATAAATAAAGTGTCAAAATCATACTTATTTAAAAGTGGAAGCTAAAAATACATTCAAGTGAAAATAAATAAGCGGATACGTTCAAATGTACGCAATATCAAAAAGCAAAATTAAAAGTAACTGGTTTAATTGTTCTAAATTGTTATCTGTCATGTTTCATGTGAAGAGTAACTTATCTAAAATTGGGAGATCATTTTCATGTTAAAGAAACTTTTGAACAATTTTGCCTGAAAACATCATTCAAGCTCAGTATCTTTGCTGACTAACACAATTTGTTGTCTGCCTTATGAACTGGTCACGCATCACTAACAATGACACAGCTTGCTAATGAATTAATCAGAAGTAAAATATCATGAAAATATTTACCATTAGCTAGAACTTGACTGGTTGTCTAGACAAATATGTTAGCAACTGGAATCAATACTAACATAACCTGGCATTAGAAAAGAAAATAGGCTAGCTAGTTGAATATAGCCAGATTACATGAGAAAATTAGTGAAGCTTATCTCAACATGCTTTTTAAAATTAGACGGCGTTCATGACTTTTTGGGAGGGAAAGAAAGCACCTCATTTTATACAAGTCTTTGCTCACTCCACCATATTGAAACTTTCATGAAGTAAGACCAGGGGGATGAGCCCTCAAGTTCAACACCGCAACACGGTGACTTATCTTAACACGGCTAACTAACCACATTACTGCTTAATGATTCTATCCAGAACTTTAAGATTTGAAGATGTAAATCAAACTTTAAGGAATAAAAAGAATGTATTTGGAAAAATTACAGAGTACAAGAGTACATTCAATTTCAATATTACTCAAGCAAAGTATAAATACCTCAAAATAATCTTTAAGTATAGTAATTATGTACAATTACGCAAGGATTTTCCAGCTCCGCTCAAACGCATCGGATTCAATTAATATATTGTCGGACTGAGTCAATGATGATTCATTCTCTGTGCCAGGGAAAATGACTAACAGGTCTTTTTTATTAGGCTTCAGCTCTTTACAGCTTATACCAGAGGACAGATAGCTAAGAACCCAGAGAACAACATCCTGAGGCACACACAGGGGATGTTTATTTATGTTTTCCATTTATTTATGATTTCTGTAATACTGTAAATTCAAGTATAGTATTTCAGTCAGATCAAACAGATTAAAGAATTAATAAATTCTCTGAAATGGTGGTACAGTAAATATTTCCCATTTACTCAACTAGTAAGGGTATGTAACCCCTTAGGCTGGTTTGAAAAAGCAAAGTAATTTGTAATAATAAGTATCTTCATCTCATTTAGACCAACTACTCCACACATGAATGTGTATGTGCATGATGCCCTGTGAGGGGTTATTCCTGCGTTGCCTTTAGTGATCCCGAGATAGGTTCCACTATTCATCATGGCTCTGACCAGGATAGAGCAACAAATAATATTAATTGACACTACAACTTTTCTGAATTTAGCTGTTGTGCAATAAAACTAATGCTGTATCGAAATTGGGTGTTTATAAACCACAGTATAATGTTTCTTCTCGTTGATTACAAAAAAATAAAAAATAAATAAATCTCCCAGGGAATTAAACTTATATTGTGTCATTGATGCATATACACAGATTTAAGTCCAGGTACTTATATAAACTAAAACTTTTATTAAATCAAAGTTGGCCAGTGCACCATGTTGTGGAAGTGAACTTAATCTTGAAATAAACTCAGCATGGATTATATGAACACATGAAATTGTGCAAGAAAGAAAGATGGCCTCTTTATAGCCTGCAGCTTTTTGACCAATTTTACGTGACTGGGAGAAAACCCGAGAAAACACGCCTGTATATGTTTAGACTTGATATGAATGGATCGTATGCAGCTGTACAAAGACAGCGCAGCTATAGATGTATAAATCTTCCTGTAGACAGAGAGACAGGGGGATCATTACTTTCTCCCGTGAAATGGCACACATATCTAGCCACCATCCAGCAGGTGCTGCAGGAAATTCCCCCCCCATGAGTGTGTGTATGTTCAACATTTAACATAACATATATGGTATATGTAACATTCATATACACTTGATGTGAGATTTTATAAATTACACAAGTTTATTAATGTTATGCCACATAATATTACATTACAATAATGAATTTTTTTAAAAAGGTTATCTGTCATATGATCAACTTACTTGACTGGAAACCTGCATCTGCCACGGGACACAATGTTAAAAAACACAAGTTGATGCATCAAGTTTGAAGTTCTACCAAATTCAGTTTCATAAGTGCTGTAGCCAATCATATAAAATGCTTATGGGACTTCACAGTAATTTTTCTCGGCACAAATTGCATTTAAATGCCTTGGTAAAATGGTGGAAAAGTTCAAGCATGGAAATGAAGCAACAACAAAGTGTTAATAAATGAAGACTCTTGTATCAGAACAATTAACACTGTGGAGGACATTAGTAAGGATGATAGTCCATCTTATCATTAACTGGCTTTAATGAAACCTATTATCCTATTTCATTTTACTTGTAGTTAACTGCAGATTCCGTAACATTTGGAAAAAAAGTGTCACAAAATGTTAGATGTGAGGTAGCTGTGTACGTTGGCGACATAATTGTTATGACCAGATATACGTGACAAAACAAAATCTGCATTATTAAATTATGTACTTCCATTGAACAGTTGATTCAAGTTGTTCTAAGTGCCAAATGGTCACTATATTATTGCATATTGAGTTGATTTGTGCTTAGCTTTTCAATGATCCTACCATAAATGCATATCTATAAGTGGAGAAATGTTCTTGCTGCTACATGCACTGTGGTTAAATTACAAGTTTAGGCGTGTACACAAGTTTCATACATAAAACATGACATTTTTTTACACTGAATGCTGGCTAATTACACCTGAAAACAGATTTGTATCCCAAAGAGACAGAATGCACTGTTTGTTCCATAAAAGGAACAAGCAAAATGTACTTTCTAGATTTTTTTAAAAAACATCATACTCATACATCATACTCTCTCACAGTCGTAAATCCCCATCTACTCTAAAGGTGTGTGTGTTGTCTGTGCGTGTGTGCGTATGTGCCACTGACCCCCCGGATAATCCCCCCGGATAATGATTCGAGGTTCTTGGTGTTGGAAACCTATGATGGCTCTGGGATATTTATAGTGAGTACTGCATCATGCGTCACTGTATGACCTTGTTGGAAGTTACACACTGCCCCTGGTGGTTACCAGGGGATCACTAAGTCACATACAAAACCAACATTTGATGGACTTAAACTGATTAATTTTTAACTGGACTAAATACCAGTAAACAAATAAACATGACTTTTTTCAGCTTTTTTGCTGAAAGATTCAGTCCATGGTACAGTAAAGATAACTGGTCTTCAAGCACAGTGTGAACAAAAATAGCATGAAATAAGCTGGAGGTCTTTTAAATAGCAATAGACTCCCTTAATAACTAACCTTGTCAAAAGGACTTATTTAACACAGTCTTAGTCATAGTGTGGTTCATGTCATGGCTCATACCTGCAAAGAGTGAAAGCACACTGCATGAAAAACCTGTTGAGGCCCTGACTGCATCCAGATATTCACACCTACAGTTAAAGCAAGGTGCAGCTAAACCCCAACACACCAATTATCAGCCTCTCCCTACATGCAATAATTAGTTGGTTGAGCCAATTAACACCAGGTGCAGAGCACAGCCAATCACACCATAACCATGCAGGCTCATCTAGATGCTATAAATAGGCTAGGGGTGGTTACAAATGCATGCTTATTGCACTCTTGGGTATGTAAAAATGTTGCTGAAAGCAGTGTTACTCTCGGTGGTGCTGAATTACATGGTGAGTCCTTATCCTTTTATGAGTGGTAAAGCTGCATCAGATGCCACATGGCCTGATCTGGAAGAACTGTTGCCAAAGTTCAAGGATCAGACTCCAACAACAGACCCGAGTCCTAATACTCCATGTCCACCTTTAAAATTACCACAGTTTCAGCA
>JAQQZR010001005.1:0-12311 GCA_030068235.1 Notoglanidium macrostoma | reverse complement strand
ACATCAGTGTCTGACCTCACAAATGTGCTTCTGGAAGAATGGTAAAAAATTCCCATAAACACACTCCTAAACCTTGTAGAGAGCTTGCCCAGAAGAGTTGAAGCTGTTATAGCTGCAAAGGATGGGGCATTGTCATATTAAACCCTATGGATTGAGAATGGGATGTCACTTAAGTTCATATAAGTAAAGTAACTTAAGTAAAGGCAGGTGAGCGAATACTTTTGGCAATATAGTGTATTTTGAGATCTGTAGCAAGCATCAAATTTGAAATGTGCTCATTTAGTGGATAAAGGTGTGCAATTTCTCAGTTTGAACATCAATCCATCCATCCTTACCTATAATGCTTTATCCATCTGGGTCGCGGGGAAGCTGGAGCCAATCCCAGCATCTTCGGTCGAGAGGCAGGGTACATCCTGGTCACCAGGTGTCAGGTCGCCAGTCCACTACAGGCAAATGAATCTACTGCGAAGATGGGAGAGGGAAGGAGGAGTATAGAGTGCATGAAGTCTGTACATCAGAAATATGTGTGAAATAGTTGCTGTCCCCATGCAAAGGCTGAGAAAAATAAGACAAAAACCTCCCTTTCTTTTGTGTAGTTCTTAAGATCTAACTGGGATGGGCATTCTGAATTCTACTGAATTCTGTCACCTCTGGTTAATGATAACAATGTCATCCAACACAGCTGAACAAAGATATGTTTAAAATCACTCAAAAGGAGCTGCTAGACTGTACACTGGATGTCTTTATGCTGTTGATTCTCAACTGTCATGTTACAGGGTTGCTTTAAAAATTTACTTGATAGTAGTCCTTTATACATCAGTCATGCATGGTTTAACTAAACTTGCTTTTGTAGGCATTTAGGTAGATGAGGGAGGGAATCTTCTCAGTAACTTCTTCGTGTTCAATGAAAAACATTATCCATCCATCCATTATCTATACTGCTTCATCCGTCTGGGTCAGAGGGGAAGCTGGAGCCAATCTCAGCAGACTTCAGGCGAGAGACGGGGTACATCCTGGGCAGGTTGCCAGTCCACCACAGGGCCAACACAGACAAACAGCCACACATGCTCGCATTCACACCTATGGGCAATTTAGAGTAGCCAGTTGACCTAATCGGCGGGACTTGGGAACTTCTAGCCCATACTTGGCGTAGATGTTTCTGTACACTATTCCTGCCACTTGGTTATGCCTTTCAGTATATGCTGTTCCAGATTGCATCTTGCACCCAGCTATTATGTGCTGGACAGTCTCACATGGGGCATCTTTGTACAGCCTGCCTACTGTGGTAGACCCCTGCTTCTACAGATCTGGTGTTTAGGTCCTGTTCTTGTGCTGCCATGATCACATCCTCTGTGTTGTCCATACAAGCGATGTATTGTGGTACAGAAGGGAGTTGTACAGCCATTGTATCCTCTCCTGTTGCAAGTCAGCCCACAGTTGTTTTAACTGGCCCTGGAAATCCTGCAGATTGCCACTGGGTCTGAGATGATGTCCGAGCTGATCCCAGACATGTTTGATTTGGGAAAGATAGGGGGACCTGGCTGGCCACGGGAGGACCTAGTGAACCAATATCCAAATATATTTACTGATAGAGACTACAAAGCACTTATGTAAGTCATTCTGGCTAAGGGTGTCTGCCAAATGCTGCAAATGTAAATGTAAACCGCTCATGATGGATGATGTCCAAGCAGCATAATGTTCTCCATGGCATCTTCAGACTATTTCACATCTGTTACATATGCTCAGTCTGAACATGCACTCATTTGTGAAGACAACAGGGTACCAGTAGTGAACCTACCAATTCTGGTGTTCTCTGGCAAATGCCTATCGAGCTGCACAGTAAAGTATTTTGACCACAGGTCGCAGTAGAAGACATCAGGCCCTCATGCTACTTTCATGGAGTCTGTTTCTGACAGTTTATTCAGAAACATGAACACCAGTGGCCTGCAGGAGGTCATTTTGTAGAGCTCTGGCAGTGCTCCTCCTGTTCCTCCTCACAAAAAGAAGCTGAGAAGCTAAGATAAGGTCCATCTAAGAACCTTCTATGGCCCTGTCCAGCTCTGCTTGTGTATTGGCCCATCTCCTGGTATCTCGTCCATGCTCTTGAGACTATACTGGGAGACACAGCAAAACTTCTTGAGATGGCACATATGAATGTGCTATCCTGCAGGTGCAGGATTATCTGTGCAACCAGAATGGGCTTTCAGTACTGCCTCAAGCTACCAGTAGTAACTGGCAAAAGTAGTGAAGAATCAGTCAGGAAAGATAAGGAGAGATTGGAATTGGAATTGGTTGGATAATTAGAGAGGCAATTGTCTGTGGCCACGAAACCATTGTGGATCTGCAAAACCATTGCCTCTTTAATGGTTATATCATGCTTACCGCTGTCACTACAAAAACAACTACACGATCTGACGCATCTCACGTCACCACAGCAATGCTATCGAACGTGCTGACAACAACATCTGGAGTCAAAGCCCCGCTTCCAGGTTGTGGGGTATAAACACGGAAGTCCCGGACTACTCAGTGCTCATTCATGATTTCTAGCATGGATCATGCTACTAGCTCCACGCTTTTCTACAAGTGTTTTCTCCCGAAATTATCCTGGTCCGCTTTTCCCGGTTAAGGTTTGTTTTGGCATTTTATTCCAATGCTTGATTTTATTTCCTTCATTGTGTATGTGCGTTTCAGTTCCGTGTTAGATCTCCTGCTGGACTTACGGCATCACGCTCCTATCCATGCTCCCTCTTCGCTCGTGCCATGGCACACGTCGGATACTCAGCATCAGCACAGCACAGACTGCTCCCTCGCTGTTTTACTGCTATCCCGCACTGCACCTGCTCGTACGATGCCCGTCGCCACCACAGGATAGCCTACGACTGGAGCTCCGCCCCTACTACCCACCGCTTCTACCTCTAACTAATCCCCGGTAAGGTCATTGACTTCCTCTGTCCATGCATGCCGCTGCACTTGTGATTTCGAGAACTTCGTCTTACCAGAATGTTACAGCATGAATGAGCCAGCAGACACCACAGCAGCCATGCAGGAGCTCAAGACCATGATGGGTCAACTAATGAACACAGTACAGCAGCAACAAGCCATGTTACAGGGACTGGGAGATCACTATGCCCAGCTAGCCAGGGAGGTACATAAGCTTCAGACTCCCACGCTGTCAGCAGCTGCAGAGCCCACGTATCCACCCAGAAGGGCCATAGCCACCACGCCTCGGTCATGTGTGACAGCACTGACTCACCCACCCCTTTTCATGGTCAATCCTGAGGCCGTCCAGGGATTTATTACATAGTGCACTTTGATCCTGCATCTCCAAGCCCCTCAGTTCCCGAGCGAAGAAGCGAAGGTCGACTATGCGATAACCCGACTCGGTGGCCATGCAATGAATTGGGCCACCGCCCTGATGGACCAACAAGATCCTGACTTAGACACCAACGCAGACTTCTTCACCACTATTCGCAAGGTCTTTGGTCAGGGCTCGCCCCAAAAGACGACCGCTCACCGCCTCTTCCAGATCAAATGGGGAACATGGTCCATTCGCGACTACGCCATCAAGTTCCGTACGCTGGCTACCCAGAGCCGGTGGACCGACAGCTCACTCATCGCGGCCTTCTACCACGGCCTCCAGAAGAACATCAAGGATGAGCTAGTTTATAGAAACTGGGACTCGGATCTTGACAAACTCATCCAACTGGCACAAGACGTCAATGAACGTAGACACGAGAGGAGACGAGAGGGGAAGAGACCTAGGGAAACTTACAGAGCTCCGTTCCGCACTGAACCGCCACTCCAAGAAGCAACGACCCACTTGGAAACCACCCCGAACCCATGCAGGTTGGCTGCTCCTACCTGTCCAGGGATGAATGATCGCGGGGCTTTCAGGAAGGGGTATGTTTATACTGTGGACAACCTGGTCACCTCATCCAGTCGTGCCCCATCCGACCAAAAAATCCCAAGACGGGAAACCTCAGCACCTATCAGACCAAGGGGCAGTGGTGATAGGCACCGAATTACCCCACAGCACCTTGGACCGATGTGAAGTCCCCATCTCTCTCACTTGGTCCTCCAATCCTAACCCACCATTCCGGTCCCAAGCTCTCATTGACTCTGGATCCGTAGTCTCATTGACCGATCCCTGGTCAAACGTCTCCATATACCTTATCGCACCTGCCCGTCATCGCGTTCTGTCACCGCCTTAGATGGGCGACTTCTCGGTAAGGGCAGTCTCGAGGAACTCCTGGAACCATTGCATCTCCTATCTCTTAACAATCACCACGAACACTGTTCTTTCTTTTTAATGGACATACCTGATGAACCCATTGTGCTGGGCTACCCCTGGTTGACCGCCCACCAACCCCAGTCTGATTGGGCCAAGGGGAAGCTATCCAACTGGGGCCAACCCTGTGTCGGTGATCTACGGGAAGGTCTCCAAGATTCACCAACCTCTATCACCAATTATAACTCTGCTCTCACGGCAAGTACGTGCGTAGGGAGGAACCCCCCCGGTATGACTTTGGTACCTCCTGAATATCACGACCTGGTCCAGGTATTCAGCAAAAGCCACGCCACCTCACTACCACCTCACAGTGAATACGACCTAACCATCGATCTCTTACCTGGCAGCACTCCCCCTAGGGGACATCTTTACTCCTTGTCCATACCAGAAACCCGGGCCATAGAGGAATACATTTCAGAGGCCCTCGCCCAGGGCCTGATCAAACTCTCTATGTCTCCTGCGGCTGCCCCATTCTTTTTTGCGTGTAAGAAGGATGGTTTTCTTTGCCCATGCATCAACTACAGGAAGTTAAATCAGGTCACTATCAAGAACAAATACCCGCTACCGTTAATGGACTCCGCTTTTGAGCGTCTCTCGGGCGCTACTATATTTAACAAACTCGACCTTCGCAATGCCAACCATTTGGTCTGTGTCTGTGAGGGCGATGAGTGGAAGACAGGTTTCATTACACCCAACAGCCACTACGAGTACCTGGTGATGCCTTTTGGCCTCTGCAACTGCCCCGTGGCCTTCCAAGCCTTAGTGAATGATGTCCTTTGGGACTTCTTGGGTCATTTTGTATTCGTTTACCTGGATGACATTCTCATCTTCTCCACCGACCTCAAGACGCATCGCCAGCATGTTTGACAGGTCCTCCAGCGCCTTCTTCAACACCATCTCTTTGTCAAATTGGAGAAGAGTGAATTTCACACCACTGCCACATCCTTCCACGGATTCGTCATCACTCCCCAAGGAATGTCCATGGACCCAGTTCAGACTACCACCATCACCCAGTGGCCCGTCCCTAAGACCATTAAACAGCTCCAATGTTTCCTGGGCTTCGCCAACTTCTACCGATGTTTCATCAGGAACTACAGCACGGTGGCCTATGCCCTCACGTCCCTGCTCTGCGGTAAGCCCGGAATGCTACTCTGGAAGCTACCCAGGAAGCTTTCAACACCCTCAAGGTGCAATTCGTCACCGCTCCCATCCTCACTCATTCGGATCCCATGAGACCTTTTGTTGTGGAGGTGGACGAATCATGCAATGGAGTTGGAGCCATTCTGTCTCAAAGTCCGCTACAGGTTATCTTGTTGTTGGTCACCAGTACACCTGTTGTCAATTTCATTTGCACCAAAGCAGGTTACTTATGCTTTCTAATTTGAAAGATTGATATACCTGAAGTTTAACAGATTTGGCATTAGACTGTGATAATTAAGTGTTTCCCTTAATTTTTGAGCATTATTTATATATATAGAAGACACAGTGATCAAAATAAGAGAACAGTAACCATTGTAGCTTATAAATGGAATTGTTGATGGTTACAGATTTCAAAAACTTCTAGGAAGTGTAGAGGTCCTTGCTTTGAATGACTTCAGCACATTTGCACCTGCAGGCCATTGCCAATTTCCGTCAGTGCGCTGGTTTGCTTTCTAGTTCTAGCACTTTTTTTCTAGTCTCTTCCGGAGTTTGGTAACTGTAATATGTTTCCATAAGGTTCAGATCAGTACTCTGCCCAGGACATTTCATTATTGCAATGTTCTCAGCATCAATGGAATTATATACCCCTTCTGTAGTGTGAGGGGTGACATAGTCTTGCACAAAAATTGCAAGCTAATCAGGAGATGCTTGCAGGGAAGGAACCACGTATTGCTGAAGGAGGTTCTGAAGAACATTAGCATTCACCTTGCCATGTTGGTATAGAAAAAGCCCAACTCCTGCAGCAGAAAACATTCCCCAAACCATGATGCTTCCTTTTCCAAATTTAACTGGGTTCTTCGCACACTCTGGGTTCAGTCTTTCTGTATATTAAGGATGAAAATGATGCTCATATCCATATCCATATCCTTATTCATATGGAAAAGCATTTCCCTGCAGCTCTTTGAGACCATAATTTGGGTTGTCTTTCCTTGATTTAGTGTCCTGCATCATGCAGTATAACTTATTTTTAATAATAGAAAAATAGTGTAGGAATGTTTCAGAGTGTTGACTCAATATTGCTCTATGGGGATATCCCCAAGGGGAATCCTCACAAAGGTTGGCAGGCAGCGCCCTCCCTACACTCAATGTCTCTCTGATGCAGAGCTCACATTTACAAGCCACTTCCCAAGCCAGTGCTGCACATATCCCAGACCAGGTTTGGCTTTTGCAGGACCAATCCACAAATCTTTGCTTTACAACTCTACAAAACCCTGGCCAATTTTTCCCCAGAATTAATGGATGAGTGAGGCACGGACTAACCACTACCTCCTTGCTCTGATTTTGACCCCAGAAAACAATAGTGATGGGCACCAGCGGATATTCATGAATATCCCCAAACACTCACCTCACTTCCCCCCTTCCATCCAATGTCACACACTGAGTCAGGCATTGCTGGATTGAGGTTTTATTACAGCCTGAATCCACTGATGCATGATATGTATTCCATTGTATAATCTCTTGGTACTTTATTTAACTTGTACTTGTTCCTGCTTAATTGTGGGAAGCCTGAGGTGCAACGGGGAGCTGAACCAGGGTTCCCACTCTCCTGAAGGATCACCAATCATGGAAATGTCCAGGCTCCCAACAGAACCAACATTCCTTCTCAGGTGTTATCCCTGCAGCCGTGGCTCCCAGTGTGTCTCTCCATGGAGGGACAGAAAGAGTATGAAATTGGGCAAATGAAGGCAGAAAGAGAGATGAGGGAGGAAACATGTTGGATCACAGCCCAGATCTGAGGAGAGGGTTTAGGGGGTTAGATGGGGTGGGGATTGGGTAGAGTAAGGCAGGATCAGGGAATGGGTTTTGGGGTACAGGAGCTCCATTTCTGAGGATAGATAAAGATGGTAGGCTTCTGAGGGTAGATGAAGAAAGATGGTAGCCTGCCCCAGATACACCACAAACTGGTCCTCAGAAAATTGTACTGTCTTCTTCACTGACACTGCCAGTGTCACTCTGCCCATTGTTGGAAATCATCATCGATTATTTCTTTTTTTGAACCACACAAATAAAAGAAGAAAACATTATTGTAATTATTTCATTCAGCAGGTTCATCAGCTGTAGAAGCTCCATTCTCATTGCTCATACTGATCACTACTGTCGTGATGTCCTCATTGTTTCTGCTGGTGACCATCCTTCTGCTGGTCAAATGTTACAGAGCTCAAGGTAAGAACATCTTTAGGTTTCACATAACAAGCATACTAACATTGATTAGAGCAAGAATTACAGTAGTGTAGAACCATTTTCTATTATCTATTTTATTATTTTCTTATGATTTTAGTAAAATTGTGACTCGTGATGCAATATTACCATTTTAAAAGCAAATCCATGTTAAAGCTACATTATGTAGGATTTCTGCTTTCTAGCGGTGAGGTTGCAGATTTGCAGCCAACTGAATGCTCCCTCCCTCACCCCTGACCTTTCCAGGGGCATATTAGAAGGTATGGTGGCCAATACTTGCCACCATACGATGTCATCATCTATCACTGCATCGAGTAGCCAGTAAACTGATATGGTAACTTTAAATAAATATTTAGAAATTGTATTTAGTTATTTAGACTGTAAAACTGTAGGTCTTAACTTCCATGTACGGCGTGTTTTGCGTTAAAGAAGCATTTTATTGCTAGTGAATATTTTTTTTACTTGTTCTGTGTTGTGGTACCGTTTTATTGCTAATGTTAGCAGGACACTTTGTTTTCTCCATTTGAAACACCATATATCGGCTGTACCACCTGGTAACATCGTTACAATGTTAGAGAGACAGGTAGAGAAAGAGAGGGAGGATTGCTGATTGCCAGGCACAGAAGCAAAGCTAACCCAGCTACCGCTGCTTCTGCTGTTCAAGTAAAAAAGGAAAGGTTTGAAACCCTTCAAAATGAGCAATGAAAAATAACAGAGGTTCATATTTATAAAACTATTTTATTGTATCGATCTGCACAATATGAACAACACCAAAAGAACAAAAAGTGGTATGTACATAGAAGCTCTGTGTTTTACCTCTGGCAGTGTTACTGTAGTCTGTAGTTTGGTGTGGTATCACAGTGTATCATGAGTCATTACTTGGGAAATATCAGTGATGCTAATGAATGATTATATAAATACTATATAGGAGCAGTTTCATGAAGCAATATTTTGACATTATTTAAATCCAATTACCTGTCCAGCACAAAACAGACAACTTCTGCGCCACTCTGAAAACATTTGTCTCTCATCAGTGATTTCCATCATTGGAAAAGCCACACCGTGTTCATCCGTGTTTAACCTTGCCATTGTCTGTCCTTGTTTTGATTCATGCTTTCACTTCTTTGAAGAGGATTCATGCTCCTTTACGGTTTCTTGTTTTAAATAATGAGTATGATCCTCCATATTTAGAAAGTTTTGGTTCTCATACTTGTTAGCAAGCAAACACTGATTCCTTTCCTTTCTTCCTACAGCTTCACGTTGCAACTTGTAGAATCACAAATCTTGGAAGGCACCCTCTAGATGTTTGTCTGTTCTGGACTAATATAGTGTTTTGTTATTCATGTTTCTGCCTCTGCATTGTCCCAATTTCCCCTCACTTTCCTTCATGCTTTCATTTCTTCAAAAAGGATTCATTCTCCCTTTCTATGTCTTGTATTAAATAATATGATCCTCCATATTTACAAAGTTTGCATCCTCAACCATATTAACCAGCATACACTGATTCCTTTTCTTTCTTCATCTTTCTTCTGGCTTCATGCTGTCACTTCTAAAAACGTGAAAGGTGGAAGATGCTGTATAGAGGTTTGTCCATTCTGGACTAATGTAGCAACATGGCGGTGCAACATGGCGGCCTTTATTAGACGTGAACCTGCCCTATGTAGATATAAAGGGCTCATTCTTACAAAAAAGGTTTGTAGTTACAAGTATTTGTACACTGATGAAAACATGCTTATGAATACTATATTCAATTTCGGATAATAAATTCCACCAAAGTCCTACATAGTGTAGCTTTAAAAAACTTTTTAAAAAAGGCACTTACAGTAAGATTTAGATGTAATGTAATGCAAGTATGATATAAAATACAACATATCTGCTTCTGTTAAGGTCTGAGGGTAGATTTACACATGGCAGTGGCTTCAGTCAGTGTGTCAAAGTATCTTGAAAAAAATATAGTGAACTTAATTAAAAGTTTTGTTACATACTTTTTATTCTAAATATGTTGTCTGTTAACTGATATAGCAAGGTGGTTAATAAATATAACTAGTTTCTGTATAAGGTTTTAAGAGTAAGTGGAATTTAGTTTGTATTCTAGTAAATTTGTTGTAATAAATGGTAAAGAATTTCTGATTCATTTTGCAGTTACTGAAGATGACTGAATTGAAGGAATGATTTTCTGACACATTCTTTCCTGAAGCACTGTCATTTGTCACTTCACTGTCATTCATAAGCATTAAAACACCTTTTAAACAAACTCTGCCTTAATGTTCTGCGTTAAACACCTGGAATTATCTTGCAATTAAACAAATGTATATATAAAATTTCTCTTACAGGTTACACTGATGAATACAAAATTGAGAAAGCAATCATAAGAAGAGTGAACAAAGTTCATCTACTGGAGGATGCATTTGATATGGAACTTCAAAATTCCTCTTCTAGGGTGATTCAGGGCTTGCAAAATAATAGTGATTTGTCACTTAGCCATGATATTGCTAAGTAGCAATATGCTACAAGTAAATAGCTATGCTATTACATGTTCAGCGTCTTATAGGCTTGATTTGTTTGTTTAAAGTCTGCAAACTTTATCATGAGGTAAAAGTCACCATGTGTGTAGATTCCAGAAAAGATCATTTGCTGCTAATGCACTGAATAAATACAAAAAAAAGGATTAGAGATTGAGATGTACTTCTGCAAAACCTTCACCTGAATGATTAAAACAATGACCTGACATGAAATAAATGTGCCTGCTATTGAGGTAAGTTTAATTCCAATATTAAAACCTCAAACAATTTCATACTGTATGTGCATTGCTGAGAGCAGCCTTGAACCATGTTTTGTTTTGCTTTGTTTTGACCTTTCAGCTGTGTGAACTTTAATCGTAGTTGTGTGAGGAGATGCATTATTAATTCACTGAATTATTTAATCTGATTGCAATAATGTATCATATGATGTACAAGTAATGCAATCTGTAAAATCTTGTTTTTTTTTTTTCAGTATCATTTTTCCAATTTGTTTTATTTTAAATCATTGTATTGAATCTTATTTTATAGTTAATGGTAAAACTTTAAATAATAAAAAGTTTAATCATTTTAACGCCCTTCTGTTGCTATATTGTCTTTAGAAATAGTTTTCTGTTGTTTGTTTGTTTTTGTTTTTTTTCTGTTGTCTTCTGCTGTAACACAGATTAATAAATTGTTATTGTAGAACCCTTAGCAGGTGTATCAATAAAAAAACGACCCGGGACCCAGGCTTTTGGGGTGTGACTTACTTTTCCCTTTTATTTTCTCTCTTCATTTCTCAGGTGCATTTCAGCAAACACATTTTTAAACATAATGTTTAAACATACACGTTTCTGCTTCCTAGCAGCTCAGCTCCTTACCTGCTCTCTCTGGTTTGTCTCCATCTCTTGGCAACACACACACTGTACAAAAAAATTTTAAATTGTGGTCACTGTCCCAATTAATAGCTTTACAGAAAATTTAAATGCATTATTTGGTATGGTCTTGTACTGTAATGGTTTAAAAAGATGAATACTGAATGCAAGCAGAGTCTGCAGCAAGACTAGCTATGACTGCATAAGTGAGTCCCAGAAGGTGACACAGACATGAGTTATTAGTAACGTTTTCCAGGCCAAATGTGGCTATGAATGGTTGCCTCATGACAGGTCGGGTGAGTAAAGTGCATGGGGCCACCTGTGGTGTGTGGATGGGTACACTGTCCTGGAGCCCACTCACCTTTGATTTTCAAAGGGCTTCACCTGCAAAGACATGACAACAAACATTTGACTTTTAGTGGACAGTGATATAAGGCTTTATAGTTTACAGATGGCCCCTTGTTTCCAGGTGAGGCTGAGAACGTTTTGATGATACCCTCATAAAGGTTTATAATATACTGCAATTATCACCAGATTAAATGTTTATGGGTTTGTGTGTGTATTTCTTTAATTTTTTTTTTCCTTTACCCTTCTCAGATACTGCCCTCCATCATATCCTTTGAGCACACGTGCTTAATTTATTCCTCAGCATCCAGTGTTTAAAATTCACGGAGAGACATGCAAACAATGCCACTAGGCCATTTCTAATGGTGTGTGTGTAGATTGTAGCTCCCTACTACAGTATTTATGCTATGTGTGTAGACTGTAACTCCCTATGACAGCATTCTGGCTGTGTGTGGAATCCCATGTAAGTGTGTTGTCCTCACTCCTTAACAAACAAAGAACTAAACAAAGAAACTAAAGTTAGTTTACGGTTTTCCTGCGGTTGGTTTTTACAAAAACCTGCCAACCTTTAGAGAATGATCTTTCCAGTTTATTGTGCATCAGAACATTGCACATGGCACGCGCATCAGCACAACATTAAGTCAGCGGCAGTGCATGGAAGTCACTGTTACAAACAGTTACAGCACTGTTACTCACAGTCTTAATGTGTAAAAAAGGGAACAGGGCTACTATGTCTGTGTCAACTAAAATATAGAAGTGAACTACAGTATACACACATCCTCTCCCTCTCTCTCTCGTTCTCTATCTGTAAGAACACAGGAAGTGGTCAAGCTTTAACACACACCACTGCTCTGTCAGTCAGTCAGTCATTAGAGGGACAGGATGGAGCTCAGTCCACTTCCTGTGATGCTCTGTGAGTAAATGTTC
>JAQQZR010001004.1:0-12318 GCA_030068235.1 Notoglanidium macrostoma | reverse complement strand
AGCTAACATTAAGCTAGCTGATACATCTCCTAACACTGACTAGCCAGCTAACTGCATTTTAACATTTCCATTGGGGGAAAAAAACCCTGTCCTGTGGAGAAATTTTGACTTACTTTCCGCTTCTTTGTAAAAAATTTCCGTATGTCCATTGTGTCTGGGGACACAGTAGGGTATTGTTTATTTCAAACAATTGATCATCAACCAACAATACCCTACTGTTACTTAAAGTAAATAAGGCAAAGCTTAGGCTACTCCTAAATTTCATTGTTGAACATTAATTTAACGTGGCCTACAGTTAATTTTGAGGGCCTATAACAAAAAAATAAGGTTTTAGCAAAAGTTGGACATTGTGAGAAGGTAATGGGGTCCAAATGAATAATTATGAAATGTGGGGGGGACACGTCCCCCTCAGCTATAATGCTATAACTTGGCCACAGGGCTTTAGAAGTTGTTAGCATGACTTTCTGAGATCTTTTAAGATTTTTCAAAACAGCTCAGCTTGATCCTCAGCTCCAGTGTTACTGTTTTAGATTCTGAGAGCTCAGCACAATCTCACAATAGGAAATTCATAAAAATGTGCAAATTTCAAATGATGAAAGTAACACCTGATTGGGAATAAAGCAAGTTATGACTTACAGCACTTCTTCAATAGTTTTTGTTCCAGCCTTAAATGCAAATCTGCTTGCAAATTTGGTTTCACTTAATGACATGTACACCAGATGATGCACAATAGACCATCAAGTGGAGATAGCACTTCTTCCAACATTATAAAATCCAAATCTGCTCATTAAAATCCTTGCAAATATTGGCTCACCTGCACCAGCCGCTAAATGAGGTGGTCAGATTGTGTGAGGTGTCTACAGTAAATATTTCAAAATCCTTGCAAATTTGGGCTCCCATGGTGCAGCTACTAAATGAGCCATGATGCTAAAACAGAGATCTGTCTGCAATAGGACCATCTATTTTAAGAGTAAACACATATGAGGACTGTTATATTTTAATATAACTCAATAATATTTTTTATCAAACATAAGCTTTCTTAGAGGCCTGTGATAGACTGGCAGCCTGCCTAGAGTATACCCCACCTCTCGCCCAAAGTCAGCTAAGGTTGACTTCAGCTTCCTTCATGGTTATTAATGAATAAGACGTAGATAATGGATGGATGGATAAACTTTCTTATTGTTATTTTTTCTGCACAGCACTAGTTAAAAACATTAGGCAATACATAATAGGAATATGCATATTACTGTAATGTCTATCTAGCTTGGACACTTGTAGAGGGACTCTCAAAGTCCATTATGTTCAAAGGATTTGTATGTGGAGGCCATACATTTTTAATAATGTTCAAACTCACAGACTGAGATGACCATTGAAAGTAATATTATGTTTTGCAAAAAAAAACAAAAAACGTTTGTGTAAAAAAACGTATGTAAAATATGTTTTAAAAACTTTGCACATCAACATCCAGAGCATAAAGGAATTTCAAAAAGATTTGAAAAAAATTTATTCTCACCACCCATTTCTTGACCGGATCATTTATAATCATTAATAAACATTATTCATTTTTGCCACTAATGAGGTTTTTGATAGTTTTTGATAAAATACGTTGACTTTATTGTCATTTCAACCATATACATGTGATACAGTACACAGTGAAACAAGACAACGTTTCTTCAGGACCAAGGTGCTACATATAAGGCAATACAGAAGTACAAAAGTGCACGTGTGCACAAGAAGACAACATAAGACAACATAAAGTGCATGTGTGCAAACATGTGCAAACATAACAAGAAAACATAAAATATTTGTGTTTGAAAAAACATGAAAAACATGCAAATGTGCAACACAGCATGTTGAGTGCATGTCTGTGATGAAGGGAAGAGAGACTCCAATGATCTTCTCAGCTGTTCTCACTATCTTGCGGTCTGATACGGTGCAGTTTCCATACCAGACAGCTGCTCAGAATGCTCTTGATAGTCCCTCTGTAGAATGTGGTGAGGATACATGGTGAGAGATGGGCTTTCCTCAGCCTTTGCAGGAAGTAGAGACGCTGCTGGGCTTTCTTGGGTATGGAGCTGGTGTTGAGGGACCAGGAGAGGTTCTCCGTCAGGTGAACACTAAGGAATTTGGTGCTCATGACGATCCCTACAGAGGATCCTTCGAAGTTAAGTGGAGAGAGGTCACTCTGTGCTCTTCTGAAGTTAACATTCATCTCTTTGGTTTTGTCCACATTCAGAGACAGGTTGTTGACTTTGCACCAGTTAGCTGCTGTACCTCCTCTCTGTATGCTCACTTGTCATTCTTGCTGATGAGACCCACCACGGTCATGTTATCAGCGAACTTGATTATGTGGTTCTAGCTGTGCATTGCTGCACAGTCGTGAGTCAGCAGAGTGAACAGTAGTGGACTGAGCACACAGCCCTGGGGGGCTCCATTGCTCAGTGCGGTGGTGCTGGAGATACTGTTCCCAATCTGGACTGACTGAGGTCTCTACAGTAAGTCAAGATGTCAAGGATTCATTTGCAGAGAGAGGTGTTCAGGCTCAGCAGGCTCAGCTTCCCAAACAGGTGCTGAGGAATGATTGTGTTGAGCTCCAGAGGTCCTCTGTGGAGAGAGGAGAACCTTCCAGAAGGACAACCATCTCTGCAGCAATCCACCAATCAGACCTGTATGGTAGAGTGACCAGATGGAAGCCACTCCTTAGTAAAAGGCACATGGCAGCCCGCCTGGAGTTTGCCAAAAGGCACCTGAAGGACTCTCAGACCATGAGAAACAAAATTCTCTGGTCTGATGAGACAAAGATTCAACTCCTTGGTATGAATGCCAGGCGTCACGTTTGGAGGAAACCAGGCACCGCTCATCACCAAGCCAATACCATACCTACAGTGAAGCATGGTGGTGGCAGCATCATGCTGTGGGGATGTTTTCTGAGGCAGGAACTGGGAGACTAGTCAGGATAAAGGGAAAGAACAGGAAAAGCCCAGACTTGAATCCGATGGATCATCTCTGGAGTGATCTTAAAATGGTTGTGCACCGATGCTTCCCATCCAACCTGATGGAGCTTGAGAGGTGCTGCAAAGAGGAATGGGCAAAACTGGCAAAGGATAAGTGTGCCAAGCTTGTGGCATCATATTTAAAAAGACCTGAGGCTGTAATTGCTGCCAAAGGTGCATCAACAAAGTATTGAGCAAAGGCTGTGAATACTTATGTACATGTGCTTTCTCAGTTTTTTTATTTTTAATAAATGTGCAAAAACCTCAAGTAAACTTTTTTCACATTGTCATTATGGGGTGTTGTGAGGAAATAAATGAATTCAATCCATTTTGGAATAAGGCTGTAACATAACAAAATGTGGAAAAAGTGATGCGCTGTGAATACTTTCCGGATGTACTGTATATCTGCCAGTTGGTATGCACATTCTCTGAGCACTCTCCCAGGGATGTTGTCTGGTCCAGAAGCCTTCCGTGGGTTACCTCTGTGAAGAGTTTCCCTCACATCAGTAATGGTCAGATGCAGCAGGCATCACTGTCACAAGCAGGTGTAGTTGTCCTGTAGTAAGTGATGGCCTGGATGCCCTGCCACATGCGCCGCGTGTCGCAGCTGTCTTGAAAGTGGCTGTGAATTCTCTGGCGGTGTGCACACTTTGCTGCTCTGATGGCCCGAGACAGTTTGGCCCTTACTGTTCTTAGGGCCACCTTGTCACCTGCTCTGAAGGCAGAGTCACAGGTCCTCAGCAGCTCATGCACCTCTGCAGTCATCCACAGCTTCTGGTTGGATCGTGCAATGATGGTCTTGGAGACCGTGATGTCATCAACACACTTACTGATGTAGCTAGTCACTGATAACGTGTACTCCTTCAAGTCGGTGCTGTTGCCATTGGTTGCAACCTCCCTAAACATTTGGCTGTCAGTGTGCTCAAAACAATCCTGAAGAGCAGAAATGGCTCTTGCTGGCCAGGTTCTTACCTGCTTCAAGACTGGTTTGGTGTGTTTGACGAATGGTCTGTATGCTGGCATTAGCATAACAGAGATGTGATCTGAGTAGCCGAGGTGGGGGCGGGGCTCCACTCGGTAAGCGCCGGGAATGTTTGTGTAAACAAGATTCAGTGCGTTTGTCCCTCTTGTTGCAAAGTCCACATGCTGATGGAATTTCGGAAGAACTGACTTGAGATTTGCATGGTTGAAATCTCTGGTGACAATAAACAGTCCGTCAGGGTGTACATTCTGCAGCTCGCTATTAGCGCTGTACAACTCACAGAGCGCCTCTTTAGCATTAGCGCTGGGGGGAATGTACACTCCGACAATGAGCACCGTGATGAATTCCCGTGGTAAATAAAATATTCTGCATCTAACAGTTACAAACTCCACAAGCGATGAGCAGTAACCAGACACTAGCGCAGAGCTTTTGCACTATTCCATGTTGATGTAAACACACAAGCCTTCACTGCAAGTCTTACCACACAAAGCTGCATTTCTGTCACCGCAAAATGCAGTGAGCCTAACTAACTGAATGGTGGCGTCCAGAACTCGCTCCAGTTCAGGTCCAAGACACAGAGCCTGCTCCTGTCTCCACAGCTTCAGAGACCATCCCTGCCGCAGAGACCATTCCAGTCAATGAGTCAGACCCTGTTGCGACGCCTGTTTTAATTGCAGCCTCCAAGGTCTCTAAGTCAGATCCAGTCACTGAGCCAGTTCCAATCCCAGTCTCAGAGCCTTCACCAGTTCCCATCACAGCCATGGAGCCCTCTTCTGTTCCAGTAGCCTGCTAAGGTTCCAGTGTCCACACAAATTTTCTGGTTTGCCATCAGTTCTACTCTCCGTGTCTGCTGTGGCTACAGTTCAAGACAGCATGCAAGCCACAGTTCAAGTCACAGAGCCTGCTCCTGCTCAATTCTCAGGGCCTGTTCCCACACCTGCCTACGCCCTCATCTAGGCAAAGGTTAGGCATGGTGGTGTCCAGTGCCTTGCCTGGGCCTATAGGCCCAGGCCCCCCAAGGAGCAATTTTGCTGGGCACTCGAGGAGTAGCACCTTTGGGGGGTAGTTCTGTCATGATCTTTACATTTACATTGACACTTACTTTGAGCAGTTGAGGGTCTTGCTCAAGGGCTCAGCAGAGTAGGCTGGGAGATAGCTTGGCAGTGCTGGGATTTGAATTATCTCCCTCATTCACAGCATGGCAACACACACTTCTGCATTATGCTGGGAACTACTATTATGGACTGCAATCCCCAGCATGCTCCCACCTAAGATGGCTGAAACACACTCCCAGGATGAGTGTCATGTGACTTGGATGCAGGTGCATCAAATTCATACACACACACACACACACACACACACACACACACACACACACACACACACACACACACACACACACTTAAAAGGTCTCTCAGTTTCACAATGACTTCGTGAAGCATTTGTGTACCTGCTTTTGCCAAGCCATGCTCTTTGTTTTTTTATTTTGCCTTTTGACTGCCCTACATTGTTCTGTTTGTTGATCACATGACCTTGTTTCACTGTTGTTGACAGTGAGTTTGCGAAATGCAGGCATTTCACACAGCTAACATTGAGTTATCATCACAAAACTTGATAAGTGTTTTCATCTATGGTCTCTTTATAGTTTGATATATCTCGTCAAGAACTGCCTCTGGGGGTACTATTTGTAAGGAGTGATTGGACCTCGCAGATCACTACTTGGGGCTATATTTTTAATAGTAATTATGTGATTTTAATTTTCTCGACTAGTCATGGTAAATGAATTAAAGAAGACTTCCAGTATAAACTGATTAATTAGGTGAAGCGTAACGATGTATACGGAAGGTTATTGAGATGTTTGACTCTGACTATTGTTTAGAACAGCATGAATTTTATTGCTGGTCATTGTGATGATGTATGTAGTGCAGGTGAAAATGTATAAATGGTAACAAGATGGAGACAGAACATTCTTGAGGCCTTTAATAAAATTTAGGTACAGATACAGGTGTAATAATATAAACACAGGAATGCTTATGGTAGTTCATATGTAGGAGAATGTACAGGAGTGTAAAGAAAAAGATAAGAATTCCAATCTTCCAATGCGTTTATCAAAACTGTCCTAAAATGACTGGCATTTAAATAAATAAATATTAACCTACTAATAGCAATTAGTCAACCTACATTGTTGTCTCAGCGATAAATGAAGCAATAAAGAGTGAATAACTGTAGACCTTTTTGGTACATGTGGTCAAAACAACAGCCATAATTTTAATCCTTCAGAAACAAAAATTATTCATTAATTATGAATTAATGAATTCTGTAAAATCTGTCAAATAATTGATGTGAAATATTTCAACTTTTTTTTAATTGATGCAAAATTTGAATGAAATTTATAAACATCACACAAGGTTTACAGTTTTCATGCTTTTTCACCAGGACTATTACATTTTAAATAAAATTAACATATAAACAAATTATAACATCCCTAAGATTAATGTCTACACTGTGCCCAGTTTAATCTGAGAAATATGAATATGATTTTCTCATTTATCAAAGTTACAGCATTGCTCATGAAATTTAATTAACATTACAAGTTTGCAATAATTACACTACCATATTCTTTATTCTATAAATGTATAGGAAAGGACTGTTTATGTATTAATATATACACATGAAACTATCTGACCTAGGGTTAGACTGATCTAAGATTTTCCCATTAATATATCCATTATTCAACTTAAACATGTTATATGAAAGCTTACTGAAATAGCACAACATCCAAGCCAAACAAGTTGACAGAATTAAGAAGCAACTTAGTAACTGAGTAACTAAATGACATAAGTCACTTATCCTTCTGTTGTTAGGGTAAAGGAGGAGCTGATGTAGGCAGATGGCTAACTCTGACTGGAACTTTGGTAACGAAATATTTTCCTGGCCCTTTATTTATCTGTGGAATTTTCCCCATTTTTCTGCCCCAGTTTGTTCAGCTGCCAATTCCCACCAACTGAAGAGCATAAAGGCTAATAAATGCTGCTCATGATGCTCACGGCAGTGTAACACAATCGGAGGAAAGTGCTTTCTGCCGTCTTTGGCATACATGAGCCCACAGACACCTGTGGCTAGTGTCACTGTGATTGACAGGGAGAAAGTATGCCATTCCTCCACCCAGAAACCATGGCAGTGAATGGTTAGGGCTTCACTGGGATTTTGGAGGAGACCATATGTGAGATCCAAGATCAACCCAGATTATGTCTAAAAAAAGCATTTTTCTAATACTAACAAATAATTTGAGTTGATGAATGTTAACATACTTTAATAACATTTTCACTGACCCTGGTTGTATCATTATAACTGGTCTTGGAATCCATTTTGAAAAAAACATTATTAAGAAGGAACCTAAGCATCAAGAGAATATATTTTATTTAGTAAAGCTCTATATTTTCAATTTTGTGCCCCTTTCATTTGAATGGCCTTCATCATATGCATTCAAGTTAACTATCAACTGAGGAACAACAACTCTTCTAGTCTGGCACTTAATTACCATTGATATAACGTAAATCCCTAAATTAAGTTCTGATAAACACATTCAGGGCAAGGCTCAAAACATTCACAGTTTGAACTCTGAATGCTTGGCCCTAGCCTGAACACAGCATTACCACACCATCCTAATTCTTGTAGTACGTATACTTTCCATATTGTATTTGCGTTGCTGTGTTCTGTATGACTCCCTCATGAGTCTGGTTCACCTTAACGTTTATTAAGCTTCTTCACTACAGACCTAAGTATAAGTCTACTTCTGGATTTCTGTCTATTGTTAAAATCTTAGTACAAATAAAATTTTATTGAAATTTAATTTAATGTATGGGTCTTTTACATAAAGGATAAAGAACCTGATAGAATATTTAAAAGTTATTGGGTGGAAAGTTTGCAAGAATTTAGTTTACAGGTCATATTTGCTTTCCTTCTGAAAGATGTTTCCATCTGGCTGCACCCTCCAGGTCACGCTTATCTCCCTCCATACACCATGTGCCTGCAGTTTCTGTTGAATCTGAAGAACAGAATTGGGATTTTATTGCTGAATAATACAACTTCTTTTATTTTCATTTGCACCACAGAGCTGTGGCATAAATGTCAGTCAGAAGGCGGTGATTAGTTTTCTCACACAGTACTGTCAGGTGTAATTCAGATTGCATGTGCCTTCCTTGTAATACATTCTAATTTATATGGTACCTAATATAAATTGAACTGTATGGCAGACACACTATGTAATCTAATCCAATTAATAAATGGTTTAAAAATCTTATGGATATGCTGAATCTTTCTGTAAGGAGCTGTTTATTTAACATCTATGGAAAGAGTCTCCAGAATCAGCACTCTGTAATAGTTAGTCAGTTTTCTGCCACAGGAAAGTCTTCAGCACAGAGGAATGTATGGTTTCTTGATGATATGACAAGATGTGATTTATTTTTTCAAATTAACTTGAGAAAGTTATATAGTGTCAGAAAACTTGAGAAAAATAGTTTGTTGTTAAACCTATGAGCCCTGGTTAGTTGAGGACACTACAATAGATAACTTCTGGGTGATAATAAAACTCCACTTTATCACACCTCACTGTCACTGATTATTTTATAACAGGATGCCCCATCACGTATGATTTCTTATTATTTCATCTTTAACATCAGTAAATCTAATGTATAATGTAGTCTTATTGCTAAACATTGAGGAATATTTTCCTGTTATATTTCAAAGATAAAATTGTTGTAACTGTTGTTTTAACTGTTTTATCTATTTGGGAAAATTGTCCTATCCTGTTACCACTAAGCCAGAGAATTTTTTATTAAATAATTTACTTCTGATGCCAACATAGATGTTTGTGTATGATCAGCCTGGTGTTAAACTACTTTATCAGAAAATGTACTTTCTTTATTCCAGTAGCATTTTAAAACTTTGCATGTGGTAAAGCCCATGAAATATGGCCTCAACCTTAATCCAAAGTTTGTCTGTGATGCAGGAATATTTCTGTCATAGCATGAAAAATATAGAAACATTGCATGGCTTACATTCTGTAAAATGGCTGACTGAAGAGCCGTATCAGACACACTCTGGACTCCTTTAATCTTCAGTCTCATTACTTGATACCTCAGGGTATATGCTGTAGACACAACAGACAGCAAAAGACAAAAATGTAGGATTATTATTTTTGGAGATTTTAGACATGATGCTTTTTAGCTTTCACAAAGAACTTTTAACAGTAACCAAAAACCAAAAGACTCACGTGTGTGACAGAAGAAATTGAATAGGCTGTTGCATTCTCTATCCACTAACAAGCTGTTATTAACCGAAGCACAGTTGTCATCATGGTCAACATTATTTGGTAAGCCAGGGCCCCACTGGAGTCCGGAAGGAAAACCCCCGTCCGCCCAAAGCCAACTGTACCTTGTTAGGCTTAACCAAGAAGCGCCCTGTTGTAATGCCAACTGTTGTAACTCATTATTGCTTGTTAGATTTGTTGAAATGGCCAGATTTGTGTAATGTGACCAGCAGTAACTCATACTATCCTGCCAGCTCATTGTGGGAGTAGGGACAGCAATAAAGCTGTTTGAGGCACCTGTGAAATAGTAAGGATACAAATTACTGATTACAGTAAAAGACAACCTGAATTTATGAAAGATCAAGCAGAATGCCATACTGCCTATTTCATGACACTGGTTATATTCATCCACTCCTTCAGTAGTCAGCATGTCTTTTGTTCAGAATTTAGTAATCAAATTAGCAAATATTGCTTTAAAATGTGGTATCATGGAGTGGTAATCCACAGTCATCCATCACACTTGGTGGATGAATAGTTAAAAGGTTTTAAATCAAACTAATTAGCCAACTTTAATGATTTTTATTAATAATCATCAATAGACAGAATCTTATCAAACATGAGATTACTATGCTAATGTACTAAAAACTATAGAGAGCAATATTATTGGATGGTTTCATTGCACTGGCCTATGACTAACCACACCCTCCCTGCCCCCCACATCTACACAACCAATATCAGGAAATCAGAATGTGTTACAATCCCTTGTGATGACATATAAAGCCTTCACTAGTTCTGAAAGATATACTCAGAGCTGCCCAGAGCAAACAGTAGAATAACAAATGGTTATCTATATAATTGTGGTTTTATTACTGAGTGGACCACCAGGCCACCTTCTATAGGACATGAGGCATTGATTAGCCCTAAGCTGTCCCAACTTCTACTTTGTCATGAGACTAAGGTTACATGTGTATCTTTCTGTTTTGTAAATTTAATAATAGATATGTCTATACAAATAACGGTGACAGGATTTAAATATTAATGAAGTAAATCAAAATGCAGATGTTGGCTTACCACTGTAACATATGAAAGGTTTCAAGTCTGTGCAGGTACAGTCGTCCCAGTATCCATTTGTGTTTATTGCAACACAGTGTTCATTCCCACCGTTATTATCAGGCTCTCCAGGGCCCCAGTTCCAGTAGCTGAACCAATAGCCTACACCAATCATGAACCAATCGTTGACAGGGCTGTACAGCCCAACCCAACCAGTTGCTGGCAGACCATGTCTTGCTGCCTCAGCGTTCAACCTTTCCCAGTCATCGTTAGTCTCCACCGTAGCCAAGTTCTCATAGTTATTAGAGCAGTAAGATCGCGCATTTCCCCATGTCAATGGTGTTGTTATCAGATAATAATCATGCCGGACAGCTTGCATGGTGACTGAGACAACACCTGTTGCAATATTTGATTTTAAATTTAAAAAACAATGGACAATTACTTGATGATGTAATGATCAAGGTACACCATATGGGCAAATGTATGCAGACACCTGACATCACATCCATTTGTAGGTCTTCCCCACACTGTTACCACAAAATTGGAAATGCAAAGTTGTTTAGAAAGTATGCCCTGTATGTAAAGTATGGAAAGTTTTTTCTTCACCGGAGCTAAGAGGCCCAGACCTGTTGACCTGTGTGACAATGACCCTGTGCACAATGTAAAGTACATAAAGGAATATGTTGTTAAGGTTGGTGTGAAAGAACATCTAGTATCCTGCACAGATCCCTGAGCTCAACCCCACTAAACACCTTTGGGGTTACATATACTCCCTACCTACATGGACTTATAGTCCAACCTCACTAATGTTCTTGTGACTGAATGGCCAAATCCCTATAAACATGCTCCAAAAGCCTTCCCTGAAGAGTGGAGGTTATTATAAAAGCAAGGAGAGGATTGATGCCCATGGTTTAAAAAATGGCCAGGTGTCCATATACGTTTGGTCATATAATGTAAAAAACATACAATTTTGCAATCCAGACCTGCAGGCATTGGAATAACAATGTTAGTACAAATATAGTATATTTTAAAATATAAGTTACTATACATAAATAAGTAAAATAATGTAACAGGTTTGTATCAGGTGAGTAGGGCAATTAAAGTGAAATTAATGTATTTGATCCTTGTATTTGATTTGGGGCTTTCTATAAATTGCCAAGTATGTTACTGTGCTCTCATTAGGTTTCCTTTCTTCTTCCCTTCAGAGAATGGTGTAAGTAAGACAAGTTTGTGACTTTTCTTCAACTCTGTCTATAAGATTCTTTATTTCATCAAAGTACCAATGCTTGGTTACATTTATGAAATGTTTTCTTTGTGAAGTGAATAATATTAAAATTCCATGGAAAGCATGTCATTGTCTACTTCCTTTACAACCATTTTTTAAATCATGACTGCTTTGTCCACTAGTACAAACTGAACAGAAAATGATAACTATAATATCCACAAAATAATATTTTTGGCATATCACATTACAGACTTAATAAAACATTATTAGCAGGTTTCTGTCTCTTTCTTCAAAGAAACAGCCAGTACTGTTTTAAAATTCTTTCACATGACTCATCATAGTAATTTTTTTTCACTGTGAGATTAAAAAGAGTTAATTAATAGTTTATTAATTAAATTATTTATTTATTTAATTAATTGTAATTAATTAAAAAGCATGAACACAAAAGGAATGTATTAACTATTAATTTGCTCTTACCAGTGAGAAACAGATGAAAAAAAAGATTCAGCTTCATGATGGATGAGTAGTATGGAAGTACTAAAATGATGAACACAATAAACAAGTAAAATAAATAAAACAAAATGGGAAAAAGCAAAAAAAAAAAACAACAAAAAAAGTTGTGCGGTTGTTGACATAAAAGGTTATTAGTGGAATTTATTTTCTTCTTAATGCATTTGAGACCAACAGTAAACAGTAAATGATAAAAATACAGTAAACAGCCCTATAGAACAACTATAGTAATCCATATTAACAAGGC
>JAQQZR010001003.1:0-12320 GCA_030068235.1 Notoglanidium macrostoma | reverse complement strand
TAGGTGTGAATGCGAGCGTGTGTGGCTGTTTGTCTGTGTTGGCCCTGTGGTGGACTGGTGACCTGCCCAGGGTGTACACCGCCTCTCACCCCAAGATGCTGGGATTGATAATGGATGGATGGATGGAGAAGGGAAGGGTCTTTGTAACTGTAAGTATGTCTTTAATAAATATCAGATTTAATGGTCTTAATACTTAATTCTTTGTGAATGCAGGTGGGAAGCGAGATGCTATGGTCTAATGTAATCTTAAAAGGCATTATACCACAACGTGGTTGAGTTCTCAAATCTGATTTTGACAATGACATGAATGATAGATTTGCATTCATTTTAGTGCGCTATTGTTTCTATAGTAACATCTCATACACAGGGACTTGTATGGTGAACATGATTTAAGATTAATAATAAGCAGATTAACAAAGTAAATTGTTCTAGAGAAGTTCCTAAAAATGAAAATCATGTAATCGGTAATGCCTTGAAGTTCTTTGTTAGGAGGCATTAATGTAACATGATATAAAAGGAGTCCTGGGTGCCAGTCATGGCACTTTGCAAAGTTTCCCAGTAAGGGAAAGTCTTAATGACAAGGTAGTTTTCTGGTGCTTTCTGGTTTCCTGATAAGGTGACAAGCTGTGCTTTTAAGAGAGAAAATGAAAAGGAGATGCGGATCACAGGGAAGAACCGTTTATTGTTGCTATAATGTAAGTGATAACAGGAACTAACTTGTCTCGCAGATGTTCCACAACATTAAATCAAACTATAAACTCCCAGAAAGGAATTCCTTTTTAATGTTTTTTTTTTTTTATCCTTTCTCTTTCACCTGTTCCTGTTACTGGAAGGCCCCAGATTTTGTTAGACAACATTCCCAAAACATACAGTACCATGAAGAACAATGAGCTCTCAGAACAGGTCCAGGACAAATTTCTGGAAAAGTTTCAGTTATGTGTAAATTCAAAAGGACGTGGAAAACATATGTTATGTATTATGTATTATGTATATGTTATGTAGAATATGTATATGTTAAACCACTTAATCCACCCAGAACATTATTCTCAGCTCATACAAGTATAAAGAAAGTTAAACTTGCTATGATAATATGAGATACAGGTTGTTTTTACATGAAATGTTTTAGACTGCTGTTAAATCTGTTAGGCCCTATCAGTTTATAAATCATTTCCAGTAGGTACTAAATCACCAGTTTCATTTTATGATAAAAGGAAAAGAGTATCATATCACTTCCATCTCTTTTAAACCACACATGCACATTCTTGGCCTGAATGCTGTAGTGTTGTATTGTTTCAGAATCATACCAGCCTTATCAGGGAACTGTTTATTGTAAACAAGGCATTCTTCAAAATTGGAATGATACGGGTTATTTGGAACATCACAAGGCTCCCAAAACACCTTCTCTTTCACTTATCCACGGAGGATTGTGTTTTAACAAATGTTTTATTTGAAAGGGGACAAATGTCTGATATCATACCACTATACATTCACATACACACATACATGTGAGTCTGAACTGGGAAAGAAAGTTGAGCTGAACTCTTAAGGACCCTCCTGTGCAGAAGGTATTGTCTCTCAAATATTTTCTCATAACCCTTTTCATTGTTCATGAGCATGTTTGGTACTGGGAATAACCCAACCTTTTTTTAACCCGCATCACAATTACACTGGTTTGAAAAGCCAGTCTTACATGACTAGTTAACTATGATGGCAAAACCGTCCAGGGTTGTTTTTTTTCGCTTCCTAATTGTTACAAGCAAGTAAGACGTGACACCAATGGCGTCAACGCAGATACCTTTGCCGCCCACATGTCTAGTCCATCTTGCTACTCATTTGTATGCCTGAAATTCCCTTAAAATATAGTTCAAACAGGAAGGAAGCTATTTAAGAAAGAATTTCTCGGCATTTGAGCCTGCTTTGATTTTGACCCTGTTTGGATCGGTTCCAAAATCTAATCAGTTCATCTGCTGGTTGGTTGATAGTTCCATATAAATCCTACAAACATTCAACCATTCTGTCTTGAGATATCACACTAACGAATATCTAAGATGGGTAGATGAATGGATAGTCAGCCTGTAAATATGTTGTCTAAAAAAAAAACCTGCACTTCATAGAAGTGGTAAGTTAGCTGCATGACCATTCAGCCAGAAAATTGAATGACAAGTCAATGTATTGCTAAAAGTATGTGCACACCCCTATGTGCTTGTTGAACATCCCATTCCAGATGTAGTCCCCCATTTGCTATCGTAATAACCTCCACTCTTCTGGGAAGGCTTTCCACTAGATTTTGGTGTGTGGGTGTGGGGATTTCTGTTCATTCAGCATTAGTGAGGTCAAGCGCTGATATTGGTGAGGAGGTCTGGGGTGCAGTCAGTGTTCCAATTCATCCCAAAGGAATTCCTCAATCCCAAAGGTGGGGTTGAGGTCAGGGGTCTGTGCAGGATGCTCGAGTTCTTCCACTCCAACCTTGACACACCATGGAGCTCTCTTTGTGCACAGGGATATTTTCATGATGGAACAGGTGGGCTACTTAGGACTACTTAATTCCAATGAAGGGAAGTTGTACAGTTACAGCATACAAAGGCATTCTAGACAATTGCGCGCTTCCAAGTTTGTGGCAACAGTTTGGGAAATAACCGAATATGGGTGAAATTATCACGTGTCCACATACTTTTGGCCATATAGTGTAAGTGCAGGGTCTCTTTCTTGGGGCTGTTCCAAAGGTTTCATAACTCAGAATTAAATTAGGGACCCTGGAGTTGCGAGGCAGCAACATTACCATCTGACCAAATGACCATCATTGGCAAAAACACATTTTATTTTTCAATTAGACAGACTATGGTAGAAAACAGAAAAAAAAATAGGATTAGAGGTCTAGGTAAAGCAGGGTAACTAAGAAGAAAAATAATGGAAAAAGTTAAACCAATTCAAATAAGGAAAGATTACACTAATAGTATTGTTTATTTAAGACAACACTGTGACCTTCATTGGAGAGATTATCCTCCCACTAACAGTGATAAGACGTGGTTTACAAGGCAGAGGAAAGAATGAACAGTGATGATTACATTTAAGAGAAGGAGGAACGCTTCTAGTCTTTTAAAGCGTGGGATGGAGATACAGCTGAAACAATGAGACTGACGACAGAGTAAACCACTTTGTCATGTCACTATTGCCCAGATAACCACAGATGACTCTTTAGTACAAAAACGATGTATGAAAAAATAGCATCCGCTGTTTTCTTAGAAAGCACCTGCAGTGACGAGGGTGAATTGACGCACAATAAGAACAGTTCCTATCATCTTATCATTTCTCAGCCACATACGCTTGCACTGCATAAACGCTATATTTTTTGGTGGGAAAATTAAATTATACATAAGTATGACATTTAATGAAAATATACTGCAGACAGTCTGCATTTGTAGTAATATCTAAATGTTTTATAATTTTATAAAATGAATGAAGGTAATAATTACAGTACAGTCTATATGGAATTTAATAGGCATGCAAGATTTCCCATATGCTTTCAGAGTAAAGATAAGGATGGTAAGAATAAAGACAGCAGTCACTTGAAAAGAGTTACAGGACGACAGAAACAGGAACACAGAGAATAATAAGCAATAAACTGTAATCATCTCTGTTTCTACAATCAAAGCTAAATGTCTTGGCTTAAAAAAAAAAAAAAAAAAACACAGAGATACAAGTCTAAAAACCTGAAGTGGGGTTGAGGTCAGGGCTCTGTGCAGGACACGGGAGTTCTTTCACTCCAACCTTGGAAAACCACGTCTTCACGGATCTCGCTTTGTATACAGGAACATTGTCATGCTGGAACAGGTTTTGACTACTTAGTTCCAGTGAAGTGAAATTGTAAAGGCATTCTAGCCAATTGTGTGCTACAAACTTTGTGGCAACACTTTGGGGAACAAGCAAACACGGGTGAGGTGATCAGGTGTCCACATACTTTTGGCCATATAGTGAAAGTACCACGTCTCTTTCTTAGGTAACTCAGGATTAAACTACAGACCCTGGAGTTGTGATGCAGCAACATTACCCTTTGTCCCATCATACCACCCAGAAATGGCAAAAAAAACATTTTTTAAAATTAGACAAACTATGGTTGAAAACAGAAAAAAAAATGGGACTTGAGATCTAGGTTAACTAGGGAGACTAATAAAAAATTGAAAAAGTCAAAAGAAAGCAGAGAATTGTATGAAAAATGCTATAAAAATCAAAGTCCACAGGGTGAAACTTTATAGAGAAAGGGAGAAAACTGGCCTTCCTCAAAGACCTGCTCTCCTCCAGGAAGTGAGCAGAAAAAACATTGTTACCTTTCACACGCAGCAAATAATTTGATCTCAGTCCCTCCAGCAAGCACTTCAGACTGTGTCAAAACCCCCAGTCACCAGAAGAGCTTCTTTCCACATGTAGTCAGACTTATGCACACTTAATTGCCTCACAAACATGATGACTGTGCCTCTGATAGCATTGCTGATGCAACAACTAGTGACCACTTCCATTCATAGCAAATGTTTGCTATATTACCAGTGTTGTCTATGTCTTTATCTTATAAAAATATTTAATGTCTATAAGCACAGTGAGAGCTCAACAATTGAGACAAATTCCTTTGTATAAAAGTCAGTTTTAATTTCTTAATGTCTGACTGGCTGAGGTGCACATGATATACCCTCACCTGTTACCATACCACAATTTTTGTGGCTGGTTTTAGACTAATTAAACCCTTACGGTCATGTAATGGAAGCGAGACAGGTGTAGGTGCAAAACATCTATCCAAAACATAGGCAGAAATAAGGTTGCAGAACAGGCAACAGTCAGGCAATGTACAAACAGCATAATCTAGCAAGAACAAAGGCAAAACCAGAATATTACCACTAGGCCCAACAACCTGTAACACAGACTATAAACTTTACAGGGAAGAAAGGACACACAAGGGTTTAAATACAAAGACAAATCAAGGGTTAAACTGAAACAGGTGAAGGTGATCATGACACAGTAGAAAGTAAACTAATGACATGGGTGGAGACAACACAGGAACTAAAACAAACACACGTGGCAACGTAAACAAACAAGGAACAATGCGGAAGCATATGCTGTAGTGCTGCAAATTGTTATGCATTGTTACGTTGTTGTGAGGGGGAAGTATGTGACACTTACACTAATTTCTAGTGGACACTACACATTTTCAAAATTATAGAAATACTGTCCTACTCACACTATCCTTTGTTGCACTTTGTTGATTTGTAGCTGTAGAGTGATGCACATGACACTTGCAGGCAATTGCATATGTGGCTCACACACACAACACAACCTTTCACCTTGTGTGATCCCAGGCAGAGCACGATTGATCCCCAAATAAAAAAAAAATAATAATAATATTAAGAAATATCTGCACTTTTTTTACAGAAAGAAGAAGTGAATAATAGAAAGTAGCAGAAGGTATATGTGGGCCATGAGGAATGTTCTGCAAAGAGAACTGGAGGTGTAGAGATTAGAAACATAGTTATTTTTATACTGTTCTCCACCAGAATTCGTGTCATATTTGTTGTTATTTTTGCTATTTCTAATGCATATTTGGGTAAAACATCAAATTCTTTTCTGTATAGAACCAATATTATTGTTCTTACATTTTGCCCTCATTCTCCCACACAAATATATGGATTATAGAACTGGATTCAGGGATCTGCTGCAAATAGAAATTTAAGTTGGAACCATAATAATTATAAGCAATATATAAAAAAGCAAGACATTTGATAGAAATCTCATTTCTATCAAATGTCTTGCTTTTTTATATATTTAATAATTGCATGATCATGATTTAGATTCATGTTTTTGTCTAAAGAAAAAGCAGTGTGTGATGGTTTTGAACAAACAGCTTAGGTGGCATGCACAAGTCTCTGCTATTGAGTTATGTCTATGGATAAATATTTTTTAACTAAAATGAGAATCACCTGGTTACCTTATTGTGTGCTTGTGTATGCATGCCTAATAACAAAATCACAAACTGATGCATAATTAGTATTTTCAATAAACATTGTTGCATTCTAACCATACTTTCCTGGAACATTTTAGCCAGTGTTTATGTAACCACTACTTAACCACAGTTCTATTTCACCGCTCACAACCACCAGAGGAGCTGAGATTTGCACTTGTCTGGCAGTGTGGATTTTCCCAATGGTAGAAGTAAAACAGCTAATGTATTACATCTGGGTTTAGTTGCTTTATTGCTTTATCTGGCAATACCACCAGTGATGCATTACAGGCTTCATCAGCATGCATGTGGCCCATCCTCAACATGTGATACGTCATATTAGCTAGTGTACATGCCACAGAGCTTAACTGGTTGCACTGTCTATACAAGTGCTTCATTAAAGTTCTTCTTACACTGTGGCATAGCGATTCCATTGTGAATGCTGCCACATTTGGTACTGTGGGTTGTATAGCACTATCCAGTCCAAAACGGGCCACCACCATTTGAGGAATGGCTGCCAAAATGGTGTCTGCAAACAGGCAAAGGCCTCCCCAAGCCCATTTTGGATGTTGCTGAGACAACAGCTGAATATGGCAATTGAGCTGCTAGGTAATTATAGCTTGTAAGAACCATTCAGATGCAGCTGTAAACCTAGGTCTCTCTAATTCCTCTGATGGGTAACAGGGATAATGAGCAATCACTGGAGGCATCTGTTGACGGACATAGGCCTCTGAGTGCCACAGTCTCAACATCTGAATCATCATTTTCAGCTGAGCCATGTTTGCCACCAGTCCATCAATTTACATCACTCTAGGCTTCTTGTTATATTTATTAGTCATCACTGGATGTGGGCATTTGTGATTAGCAGGTTGTCTAGGCTGCAGAGTTCAGATTTGATGCTAAGTCGTGGGCAGTGGTAGCTCAGTGGGTAAGACGTTGGACTAGTGCTCGGAAGGTCATGAGTTCAAATCCCAGCACCGCCAAGCTATCGCTGATGGGCCCTTGAGCAAGGCCCTTAACCCTCAGTTGCTCAGTTGCTCAGTTGTAAGTCGCTCTGGATAAGGGCGTCTGCCAAATGACATAAATATAAATATAAGTCAGGGTCTGAATCTGCCAGCTGGGGATGTCCAGGCCAAACAGTGCGCGCTAAAGATGGCCAATGCCAAGGTAGTGAGCACATAGCTGGTGTTTGTCTTCAGCTTCTAAAGCAAAGGTCTTCAATCCTATCCAAAAAAGGCCATTGCGACTGCAGGCTTTCATTCACACCTGATCACACCTGATTCGAATGAAAGCCTGCAGCCACACCCTTGGCAGATAAGACTGAAGACCCCTGTTCTAGAGGAAGTGTTAATCTTGCACCATGGATTGGTTTCCCACTTTTTGTATCATGGAAAAATGAGGGGTCTGTAACATGGAAGGAAAACCTACTCCAGTCTCAGAGCTATGTGTTAGTAGGGATCCAGCTAACCTAGAAGACTGAACCAAGAAAAATTAGTAGTATTATAAGGGAAAAACACTTAACCAGGCTAGTGGTTTCAGTAGAATAGCAGATGATGTGGAATGTTCTGAGCAAATAGGACCAAGTGACAACCCAAACCAGTGGGTGACTGGAGGGAAACCAGTCATGCATGTTAACAGAATCCCACTAACTTAGCCGGATTAGTAGTATAAGCTTGTGGTATGGCAAGGGAAAACCACTTAACCATGCTAGCGACATGTAGTCAAAGGCCTGCTGGTTGGCTAGACAGTAGGAGTAGTGAAATACCCCAAGAATGAGAGGTGAGTGCTGCTACTGATCAAAAACACTGAGCAAATTCATAGAGATAACTACCAAACAGAACAGTGAATTATGCTATCCAGTGCTAATAAAAGAGAGGAGACTATAAGGGGAGGCTATCACCAGTTTCAGAGGGCAGGTTACCTGTAGCTCTGACCATAGTTTGACTAAAGCTACTAAACAGATAGCTCGATATGGTGTACAGATGGTCTGACGTGCACAAGATGATAAGAAGAATGGAAAAAGATGCTTGATTGATGGTGATATTTATTGCAAATTCTTTATCATATGGCAATTTGTGACTTTGTTGGAAGGTCTCAGTATGCGTGCACATGCAACAAGAAAATATCCAGTTGATTATCACCATCTATGGCTGTCAGGATGGGAGAAATAGACCTAAATAAACCTGTCTTATTACACCGTGCACAACTCTTCATGACATCTTCAGGCTTTGTACCATTCTTATTAGCCAGTGATTGAGTTGCTGATCATGATTTCCAAATCTCAATATACAGTATCTGCTCTTTCAAACTAAAATGGGAGCATGCAGTTATTTAAGACATTTTAATCTGGCAACGCTATTCAAGATCTCAGGTGTGTTTGGAGATCTGAATTAGTCCATTTAAAAGGATCATGATTAGTACACCTGGGAAATGTAATTTTTTTATTTGAGGTATGAATAATGAGGTGCTGTTCTCTTATGTATTATCTAACATACACTTTCCCCTCTCTCTCTCTCTCTCTCTCTCTCTCTCTCTCTCTCTCTCTCTCTCTCACTCTCTCTCTCTCTCTTTACCCCTGCCAGATTTAACAATGACAAACTTTGAAGTACACCTTTTAAACATGTTGATTCTGTGAATTTTCTGTGCCCTGCCTATCATTTCACACATTGTGCTGATCTTTGAGACAGGAGTGTCTTTTGCCTACTCTACCTGTGTGGCATTTCAAAGAATTCAGATGAACATGATTAATGTAGCACGTTCAGGTCTGTGGTAGTGCAACGAGGACGTGCCTGCAGGACTGTCCTCTGGATTACACCACTGTCCCAGACTGTGATCAAACTATGAGATAAAGCGCCGCACAGGGGCTCATGTAGCCTGATTATGACTGTAGAAGCATAAAGGCAAAATGTAAATGACAAAAGACTTTTGGGTGAAATGTTGAGCCTTTCTGGACTCTTTTTAGCACTATAAAAATAAGTATAGCTGTGTGTGGCAATATGCACTGTCATCTCTCAGGTTTTGGCTTGGATCCTGAACTCAGGTTACTGTGTGTGTGTTTTCCCCATGTCCATGTGGATTTAGATGAATAATTAAATATTTATCAGTTGCCTTTGATTATTGATTGCTCACAAATCCCTTCATGATTTATTTTCGACACTTCCATGCACAGTGAGGACAATTGAAGGAATGAAAAGAAGACCAAAAAGAGGGCACTATTAAGGAGAAGCTCCTCCTTAGAAATACCCATAAAATTGTAAAAAGTCTGAAATTCACCAAGAACCAATAGCTGGTGGTGGTTTAGTTTTCATGGAGAGATGGGTTATATTGAAATACATCTGATACCAGTGTAAAATCTGGGGATGTCTTGTTGACGGTTGAGGGAATTATGGAGACTCATCAGTGGCATCATGAATAAGAGGTAGGATATTTGACAGATACACTTGGGTCCAAAGTTGGATTATATTTTCATTTGAAATAGGAAATAAACATAAAGTTTTAGAATTTTTAAATGTTTAAAACAAAGAAAGTAAATGTCCAATATTCGAGATTCTGTGCTATTTGTTGGACACTATTTAAATGTAAGCAAATGTGTTATATTGACCATGTTAACTGCTTTTTATAAGAGGTCAGATTTTCTTTTTGCCTAATCTTTTCAATTGAAGTGCATGTTCAGGCAATACTCCGATGGATTTGATCTGAAATGGATCATAAGGTTTTGTGCCAACTTGTGGAGCTCATGCCAGCTGGAGGGCACACTGTCATTAAAAGCACAATGGGGATGCACCAAATACTAAGAAACTAATAAAGATTCTACTTTTTATTCAAGTTGCTGTCAACAATACCTAATGAAAAATGTTCTCTTAAATTAGAAAAGAATTTTCAGTAGTGCTCACAGACTTTCAGACCCCTCTGTACCTCTGCCAGGAGACCTGACTGGAGATCATTCATCAAACAAACTAATACCTACAAACCTACACCTAAATCAACACACAAATGGAAGCAGTAACACAAAATATTTAGCTATGGCTATGTTTGATTCCTATTAGAAATCTTTGATCTGAATAATAAAATGCATACACATGCACAAACCCAGTAATATAAATTAGGTCTCAGCAAAAAATAAAACCCTACTATTTAATTTTCTTTTACCATTTTCATGGATTGAGTTTATAATAAATCTACAAATAAAGCTCTTTACAAATGAACATGCTTACCAAAAGTGTCCTAAATACCCCTGCCCAAATCCCCATGCCCAAATTTTCTTAACCGGTCTCATTGTTACTGATGCTCAGTTCATTTTCGACTGCTTTGGTCACTTTCGTTTATAGTCTCTTGTATCAATACACTGTAACCAGTTCTCTGATTAACACGGAAGATCAGCCAATCATTATGTTCTTGATCTTATAACCCAGACACTTGTCTAGGCTGCTATGAACGCATATTGACTGGTATCTCTGATCCATTCTGAGGTCATGAATATTCTATATTTTCTCTTCAGCTGCCATTGCTTCATAACTTTCAGACATTTCGATGGTATGATGTCATAACCACTCCTGTTGCCACGGGTCAGGGCCAGACATTCTCTGGTTTATGGTGATTCAACAAACCCATTAGCACCCTCATGACCTTCCACACAACCTCACAGCACAGACAGATTTGATTGGCAGAGGTTGTGTGACAGACCAAAGTTGTCGTGACGTGCACACAAAGGCGCTCTGCTGTCTTACTGACAGACAGGTGAATAAAGTATTACAGCAGCTGAAATCATGACACATGCATGCGTTCATGCCAGACTGGGTCCCCCTCAGTGCTTGGGACATGACAAACACCTGGCTCATGGCCTCACAGTAGCACAAATGCCAGTGTAATTAAACCATATTAGGCTCTAGACAATCCAGGCTTGCCTAATGAGGTGTTTTGCAATGACTCATAAGTAAAGTTACATACTACAGTATATGAAAGGAAAATGAACTGAATAGGACAAAGACCCTGATTTTTTGGTGGTGGCCTTTCTCTTTAACATTTATTTAGTCTCTGTGAGTCTTGATAATACAGCTCCAAATTAAAGCATTGCTTTGCCTCTATTTAATTTAACCATTACGTGCATAGTGCGTTCATTTATGTACAGTCAAAATATGGTTTTCTTTTCCTTTGCTCTTTATTTTTTAAAAAAGCTTTTAACACAAAATCTAAAAGTAAATAAAAAAAAATATTTTTTGCCATTCTCCAGTTAATACCTTGGATAAAAAAAGATTTTTCCCCACATTTTTTAATCAGCTGCATAATGTACCAGTCCTAAAGTGCATTCATTTTATACATGTCCAAAAAAAAAAAAAAATTTTGGTCATCAGCATAAAACAATAATGCCTGACTGTTTCTTTTTTATGTGCAGTACAGTTATTATAAGGTTGTATAAACAAAATAGGTTGTTTTTTAATAGTAATTATATTTTGTATTATTATTTTATCCTTTTATTTACTCATGTATTCCTATACTTGGACAATACAGTAATTTTTTAATATGTGATTTTCTAAAAGGGAAATAAGCAATAAAAACATCTAAACATGTAGCCCTTTTTTCTTTTATGTAGCATTATGGTCCTGGATGAACATTGCTTTGTACATAGTTGAAATGAAAATAAAAGCTACTTTTAAAAATTTTTTTAAAGGATTTTTAAAAAAGTATATTTTACATATGAAAGGGTTAACATGACCTCCTGAGTCAATACTTTCCTTGTCGCTTTTTCTTCTTCCTCCACGGAACAGTGGCATCTTAGCCCACTGCTGTATGCCATAGTGACCATGTTGCATTTTTATCCTTACATTGTTTGTTCTTCCACATGAAGAGGATGATGCATCCTCAGTCCATCATGGAAAATGATAAAATGTTGTCTGTGATGGAGGAATTCCGTTCTGAACAGTGGAAAACAGGTCCAAATTTAGAAGTCTGGAGAGTGTCACATAATCACGTAGATGCTATGGACTAGAATGTGTTCTGGCTGTAGTTCAGCTATGCAGTAAAACTGCATGTTTCATGAGACACAAAAGCATCTACATGATCTGTAGCATTTTATAATTCCTTCAGTCATGCAGTACAAGTCAGTAGTAATTATTAAAATACACAGTGTAACTTGCAGTGGCAGACCAGGCTGGTCTAGAGCACTTGAATTTAGGCTGATGACCATATATCAAGATCTTACATTTCTAATGCTCTGAATTATTAAAAATTTAACTTTCATATATTAAGACATGGGCGGCACAGTGCTGCAGTGGTTAGCACTGTCGCCTCACAGCAAGAAGGTCCTGGGTTCGATCCCCGGGTCACCCAGGGTGCCTTT
>JAQQZR010001002.1:0-12321 GCA_030068235.1 Notoglanidium macrostoma | reverse complement strand
CACACACACACACACACACACACACACACACACACACACACACACACACACACACACACACACACACAGCAGTAGCAGGAGCAGCAGGAGAGAAACTGCAGAGGAAATGGATTGGTATTTTACATCATATTTACACAAATGTTTTTTTGTTCATCAAATGTTTGAGGGCATACTCACATTAGGTGATTCGAACCACTCCCAGGATTATTTGACCCCTAAAGACTGGATCAATTGACCAGTGTGTTTGCAATGTACCTGTACTGTATCTGTACTGCATGTGAGAGAGCCATGTATCACTGCACTCAAAATAATCCCAATGTTAAAACCATGGTGTGAGATCAATGTCTTTTACATGAGAGCACAGATACAAGTTAAACTGGGCAAAAACAATGAGAAGAAAACACTGGGAGTCTGAAACGCAGCACACCAGGGATAAGAAAGCTCATGCTTCTCAGTTAACTGTTTAAATTACAGGTAACCTTATTTATGTCTTGATTCCCCTGTACTGTAATGAAAAGCAAGCAGTAAACTGTGAGTTTAGTGCAGTGCTGTGAGAAGCATGCACACTTACTGTATTTCTGGTCTGTTGGGTATTATTAACAGTGGACATTCCTGTTTTGTGCATTACTGCCACCACATGTTCGGGTGTGGATTTGCTGGTGACTGACACTTGCAATGGGACAGGGGCACTTCAGGGGGCCAATCAGGTTTCAGTGGAGTCCAGTGCCCACCCCTCCACCCCCTCCATTGTATAAACAATGGATAAAATTAAGTCAACAAATTTGTTTTGGATGACTTTATTTAATGATTTACGACTGGCTGAAATATACATAAGATAGTACACTAGTAGACAATAGCTAGCTAATGAACTGGTAACATTGCCCTAATGTTAGGTGCTGGGCAAGCTGGCTGGCTAGATAGCTGGCGAGGAGAGAACAACAAATTGCAGCAATTGCTAACTATGGATATGAAAATGATTTGTGTATAACATCTCATTGTGGATGGTAACAAACTAGGAGAATTTGTGATAGGTAGCATTAACTATGCTAAATTTGTAATAAAAAGCACTCTTTTGAAGTCAGGTAATGTTAAGATAAGATAAGATAAGATAAGAACTTTATTTATCCTGAGAAATGAAATTCTTATGTCATTGGCATGTTCAGTGCAACAAGAGAAACAAAGATAGTACAATGAAGATTTTAACAACAAGAACAACAGTAATTGTGCAAATATACAAAAATACAACAATTGTGCAGATATACAAAAATATGACAGATTATTATTAAATACAGATTATGAGTGTAGGTTATGAAAAGTGGCTTAGTACTTGTGCCTGAGTAAAATGAGATAGCAGCTTGTGATGACAGGATGAGACTAACATACCACCATAAAAGCTGAAAAAGATCACCTACAGAACAAAGAGGAGTTATAAAGCTTTATTGCCACAGGAAGGAAGGATCTCCTGTGGCGTTCGGTTCTGCATTTGGGGGCAATGAGTCTTTTGCTGTGTGTACTCTGGTGGTTCATCAAGGAGGCATTCATGGGGTGATAGGGGTTGTCCATAATACTGAGGAGCTTTTTCGGCATTCTCCTCTCGGGCACCTCTGTCAGATCCTCTAATCTGATGCCTAGGACAGAACCAGCCTTTATAATCAGCTTGTTCAGCCTGTTGTAATCAGCTGTCTTCACTGTACTGGCCCAGCACACAGCTGCAAAAAACACCACACTCTCCACCACAGAGTGATAAAACATTGTCATCATTTTCCTATATACATTAAATGACCTAAGCCTCCTCATTAGGTAGAGCTGGCTATTCCCTTTCTTGAGAAAAGTGTCTGTGTTCTTGGACCAGTCAAGTTTACTGTCAATGTGTACTCCCAGGTACTTATAGTCCTCAACTACTTCAACCTCCATTCCTTTGATAGTGACAGGGGTGGGAGGAGGAGCCCGCTTCTTAAAGTCCACCACTTGTTCCTTAGTCTATGTGCTGTTCAGCTGTAAATGATTCTGCTTGCACCACCCAACAAAGCTTTCCACCACACCCCTGTATTCCTTCTCCTGACCATCCCTGATACAGGTCACAATGGCAGAGTTATCAGAGAATTTCTGCAGGTGACATGAATGAGACCTGTACCTGAAGTCAGACGTGTAGATGGTGAAGAGGAATGGTGATAGGACAGTTCCCCGTGGCACCCCTGTGTTGCTCATGATGCTTTCTGAGTGGCAGCTCTACAGTCGGAAATGCTGTGGTTGATTTGTAAAATAGTCCGTAATCCAGGCTACAACTGGGGCGTCTACCTGCATTTCTGTGAGCTTATTCCCCAGCAGTGATGGTCTGATTGTGTTAAAAGCACTGGAGAAGTCAAAAAACATGACCCTCACAGTGTTCCCAACAATATCCAGATGAGAATGAGCCTGGTTCAACAGGTAGATGATGACGTCCTCTATGCCGAAACGGGGCTGGTAAGCAAACTGTATTGGGTCCAGCCAGAGCTCCACCAGCAGACACAGATGTTTTAGTATGAGTGTCTCCAGTGTTTTCATGACGTGTGAAGTCAGAGCCACTGGCCTGTAGTCCTTGGGGGTCGATGGATGGGTCTTTTTAGGGAAAACCAGGAACTCCACAGGAACCAGACAGGATGTCTTCCAGAGTGACGGTACTCTCTGCAGTTTCAGACTCATGTTATAGATCAGATGATGACCTGCACAGCACAGCACCTGAGGGCCCTGGGACTGATGCCGTTGGGACCCGTATGTTTGCTGGGATGGAGTCTACACAGTTCCCTTCTGATGTCATCTGCTGAGAGGGACAGAGAGAGGCAGGCTGTGGGGTCGGGAGGGAGGTGTGGAGGGAGGGGACGAAGGGGAGTCAAACCTATTAAAGTGCAAGTTTAAGTCATTTGCACATTCAACGTCCCCATCCATCCCAACACCTCACATTTTTGTTCAGGCCAGTAATAACCCTCATTCCATTCCACACCTCCCTGGAGTTGTTTATTTGGAGTTTGCTTTCCAGCTTCCTCCTGTAGCAGTCTTTCCCCTCTGCAATCTAAAATTTCAGCTCTCTCTGTGTCAGTCTTAACTCTTCTTTGTCACCATTTCTGAAGCTCTCTTCTTCTTGTTGAGTGTGGCTTAGATGTCTTTGGTTACTCAGGGTTTATTGTTGGGAAAGCAACGAAGAGGTTTTTTTTGGGAACAACCGTGTTCACACAGAAGTTAATGTATTCTGTGATGCAGTCTGTCAGATTGTCTACATTGTCCCCATGGGAACTGCAGAAAACATTCCAGTCCGTTGCCTCAAATCACCCCTGCAGAGTCTCCTCCGTTTCCTTTTTTATCTCGTAACAGTTTTCTCAACAAAAAGCAGTAAAAGCAGAGAGCATGCCAGACAGGCTGCAATCCATGATGGATGTAAGCCTATTACAGTCAAACACTACCAAACCTCCATTCAATATGTGAACCCTTACACCATCTATGACACATCAGCTTGTAAACACAGATAATTTCATTTATTTACATTTTCTGGTTCATATATTTACAACCCTCTCTGTCTGTGGGGGGGTGTTCCTGCCTTTGGCCATATTTTGCCAAGATAGGCTCCATCCCCCATGACCCTGAACTTAATATACTACACTATTTGTGTTTGGGCATTATATTTTCTTTACTGTTTGTATGTTCCTCAAAATCAAGTAAGCAAGTCAGTCAGTCTGTCTGTTATTCATTATATTCAATTCGGTGTGCATGGGTTTACAGTTTGACTTGAAATGAAACTTTCATTATTCTTATCTTTGAACTTAAACATTACTCAATTCTTTTAAAATTTTAGTCCAATAATTTAGTAATAAAAATAATTTTTTGAGTTCTATAAGTCTAATTGTATGTAACAGTTGTAACATGTTAATGATTCTGTATTCATCAGACACAATCCATTTACGTTTGTCTTACTGAAAACGGTATTGATTATGCAATCACCTCTGGGTCTAGATCTCTGTTTATTATAAACTGTTCATGGATGGAGGGCTCAAAGTTAATTGGATGGGATTGATGAGCATGAGGTCCATTATTGACTGTAGAGCCATCATATGTAAGTTACTGGATTCCAGTGGTATTTTATTTTCTTCTGTTATTTGGAACTATGTTTATGCTTCCCTAATAAATGTATTTGTTAAAAAAAAATAATAATAAAATGAAAATTAAAAAAGGTCAGGCCCACCATATTGTATGGCAGGAAATTTAAAATCTCACACTTACTTATCTGACTCAAAGATATAAGGATTATATCCTTATTATACATTATCAAAAGACTCCTCCACACATAATGAATTTCACTACTGGACAATCTTGATATATTTATAGCTAACACAGAAATCTTGCTGTAAAAGTTACCTCCTGTTATAAAAGATCTGAAATTGTAGGGTAACAAGTTTCAGAAAATTGTCAAAGGTCCATCTTCTCATGTTCATTCCCAAGCTCAATTCCCAAGCTCAAAGCTCATCCCCAATCATTTCCAAGCTCATGTTTGAGCCCTCTGATTGCCCTCACCTCATGCTGGCCTCATGCTCACCCCATGCTCATCTTCCTCCAGCCAATCAGTGTTGAGTATCCCAGTAGTAAACCTGCCTCCTCAGCCAATCAGGTGCCCATAGCCATGGACAAGCTCAAGAGACATCTGATAAGGTGTGTAGGATGTTTTAAAGGATTTTTCTCACAAGTAATTGCACCATGGGGAAGTATAAGAAAGGAAAAAGATAAGTAAGGAAAGATGTGGTCAGTAGCAGGAGGAATTGAAGTGGTTGTCAGACAGCTAAAAAGATCAGATATTTTAAATAGAGACACAGCATATTCCTCGATGCAATGGTCTGAAGTGTCCTTAGGCTTATTTGGCAAAGATTCCAGAAATAATCATCATTGGTTGTGGACAATCTGGACAAAAAAACGCAATAATTTGAGGAACCAAATACACCTGGCTATATTGGAGAGTGAGAAGAAACCATTGACTAACATATGTGGGATGGTGCCAAGTCTAAGAAGAGAACATTTATTTCCTTGTGAGTTTCCTTGTTTTTGTCTTATTCACATTCACATTCAGGATCACTTGTGAGTGAAAGAAAGGGGCAGGAGCCAGACCTAGGAACATTAGGTAGTGAGAAAAAGGCCTTGAATCCAAATCCAGGATCACCATTGAGTGATGCAGAATGGCTGGAGGCAGGTAAGGAAAGGCCAGTGAGTGAGTGAGAGCACCACATGCCAGGGGGTAAGGCAGAAAAGTTACAGCCAGAAACAAGAGTGGGTAAGGCAGAATGGCCAGAACCACCAGAAAGAGAAACACTCACAGCATGTGGAGAGATGATACAGCAAGTGTGGAGAGATATACCTTGCATTAAAGAAAAGTTCGAATTCACAATGGAAAGGAAAAAGTGGAATAAAATTTGTCCACTGAGGGGCTCCACAAAACTAAGACAGCCTTGGACCCATTGCCTGTACAACTGTTTTAGACTAAAAAATCCCTGCTGCACTCTGGCTTTAAAATATCAGCATGTGAGACCACCAGATAGCAGGAAGAGAAATCCACCATATTTGCACATTGTGGCTGTGTGCACATTCCCCTCATGCACAGCAAAATACATCTTTCAAATGAAGAAAAAACCATTTGGACTGAGCAGTGACATAACCAACTCAGTTTCAAAAACTGGAGAAATACGACATAAACTAACAGAGAAGAAATTCAGGATGGCCACATACTCAGCAGAAGAGGAACAATTGCAAGGGCTTTGAAAAGAGAGTTGAGTAAGTGGTGTTATAAATAATTAATTAACACACCTATGCCTGAACTGTTGGTGGGAAATGTGACTAAAAGTCTCAACAAAAATGTGCTAAAAGTGATTGGGTCAGAATTCAGGAAGAACACATGCCTCCACAATGATGTGGTAATGGAGATGCTTCTGATGCAAATGATATTTAAGGAGTGTGACACTAAATTCTTTAAAATCCTGGCTATATCCAGTATTTACAAGTTGACCCATTTGGTGTGCATATTTACACAGAAACTGGGGATAGCATTATAGTGCAGCACCTGATAAAAAAGAGTCCAGTGATCCTCTACCTGGATGCGACAGGCGGTGTAGTCTCAGAGATTCCAAACCAAGAAAAATGATTACTTTACTACTCACTCACCTTGCCAGGAATGGGTCAGGATGCAGCACCTCTACCTGTATGCGAAATGCTCACCAATGAGCACACAGTTCCCCAATCACTTTTTGGTTGATGCAATTTAACAGGCAGGTGCATGTTTGGTGCAGACAAGGTACATGGAACACATAATAGAATTTAAACCCTCCCAAAAGCTTTTGTTAAATCCAATACCACCAAAGGACATTAGTAATTTGCATGAGACATGGGGTAAGAAAGAGGCAGACAAAACACCGGCCACTAAGTCCAAATTTTATTCAGCTCCATGGAATGTGCCAGTCCCCCAGAAAAAGAAACAGAGCAGTGGATATGACATAACTGTGTCAGAACTGATGACCCACAGAGATGAGCCAAAATCTGATCCTTCCCAGCCTCCTTCATAGGTCGTGAAACCAGTATAAAATAATAAAAAAATGCCACATACAGGAAATACAAATACAAATACAGGAAAAACACTTCATGGACTTATTACAGTGGTGTTCATTGCCTTGCAGGTTCAGATCATTTGGAAAGTAAATCCAATAGAACTGGTGGTACCAATTTTACGATCCTCAGACAGAAAGGTTGAACTCTTGTTGCGTCACAGAGAATTTTAATCATTGAGGCCCCATGAATGGTTACTTCGAGAAGTAAGCTCATCCTACAATGCCACTGTAGATTTTGGCAAGGCATTTATGAATGTATTAATGCCGTTTCAGTTTCAGTATTGGGGTAATTAAATGCTTATATTTTTAGATAAAAACAAATCAAATCAGTAAAGTACAATGTAAACCAGACTGTATTCTTTTTGGGCTTTTTTTTTTTTTAGGAAATAAATAATTTCCTCTAAATAATTAGGTTTATTGATATACATTTTGTTGGTATCCTGAATTAATTTTGAGGTGTTTTTGAGTTGAGTTGCTTTTTATTTGAGATTCTTTTTATTCTTTCTATCCCACAATCCAATGCTTTCAGTAAGAGCAAAATGAAAGGCATATATCAATACATATGCTGTGAACACAAGACAAGGATAAATGACACATACATCATAGAGACGGTGGGCTAAGACATATCCATCATATCTCATAATGCAGTGTTTAGTCCAAAAAGAATCTATGCTTCTACTTAAACTGAAAGTCAATAGTTTAATTAGGACAGAATGTAAGAAATTGTTGAATACACTCAAGTTAAGTTACGGTAACAGGCAAATATATTTCACTCAATCTAATTAATTAATCAACTTTGGAGTACACAGTGGATATATTTGATCTTTTACCCATTTATTCAGACCATAGAAGCCTACATCAGGACTGTCCTCAATTCCAAGGATAGGCCTATTGCTGCCAAGCTATACCAGCAAATCATTACACTACAGGAGTCATTTTAAATGGCACAAGGGAACAGATGGCCAACCAAGGTTTGAAGAAGGTGATTCTAAATACCTTATTCATTATCATATAGACTACATCAACAAACATCCTGTAGTTAGTTTTTATACTGATTAGATGATCAATTCAACATCAATTCCATTATTGTCTTATCATAACCTGGAGTAGTTGTTTTATTTCCACACAACCCCAAACTGGGTAAGTGGGTGTGGATGGATGGATGGTTAACCTGTTTATAAATATCTTCTTACAGGTGCAGTTTGAGGATTATGATGGTGTAATCAGCTTTGTGAACATTAAAAATGTGTACTGGAAATTTGTGGTAAGCAGAAACATGAGATACAAACATTGGATGTGGAGTACTGGGCAAAAATATTGCATGGTACTGTAGACATCTGTCTAGATATTGCTGTTGATATTCATTTTACAAGATAATCTATAAATTATATATTCTTTTGATATTGCCTAATACCTTCATGCACTGTCCAAGCAGATTTTTGTGATTGACCCTATGCGTGGCACAGATGAAATGGAGGATGCCAGACAGGCAGTTAAAAGATTTGTGTAAGTAGGTCAAAACATGTGATTACATGATAAAAACAATTGACAAAAAAATTTAGTTTTTAGGCTTGACTGTATTGAAAACGTTGTTTCTTTGTTGATTTCTTTCCTCTAGCAGATGCTGTAACTATAGTATGTCCTGTGAGATCCTGAGTATTGTGTCACAACAAATATGGGAAAAAGGACTGTGTGAAAATCAACTGGAAGCCTGCCATGATACAGCATAGAGCAAACAGATGGTGCAAGCTGTGTGTCTTTGTGATGCAGGTGATGTTTAAAGGCTTTAGAAACACTCCCGAAAAAATATTAATGTGTCTTAAGTTAGTTTTACTTTCTTTGCAGATGGTCAAAATTGTGGTGGATCCCCAAAATCCCACAAATTCTGAACATAGGCCCACCAAAAAATGTCTGTGCTGCTACAGGACAGAAATAGCTAGGGAAAGTCTGCAAGCATTAGGTATTTTTATATTACACCATTTATGAAAACACAGTTGACATAATAGTGACATCAAATTGACTCCAGTTTCCAGGAATGAGTACTGCACTTTGTGTGGACAAAAAGACCTTCCCCAAATGAAAAACCACTGTCTTTGGGTAAGATGCTTCTAATCATTTGAAAATTACAACAAATATTTCAAGCAAATGAGACAATAATCCTACATTTTTAAGGATATCTTTTCCATCTTGGATTCAGTGTGACAGGTGCCAACAATGGTTTCATGTGGACTTCTGAACATTTTCATTCCAGCCAATGAAAAACAATGGTTCTGTGTGCTCTGTGATGCCTAATACATTTTTTTCAGGACATTAAACAGTGCAAATTTATACTTGTATTATACTTGTACATAAACAAACTAAAATATTCATGTTACTGTTTTTGTAATTCTTATCAATTAAGTTAAATGCTTTATTTATTGGATCCTTTGAACCTATTCTTTATAAAGCATAACTTATTCTTATTATAAAGCATATTAACATGGAAATATTTTGAAAATATCTTTAAAAAGGTGGTGACTGTGTAAATCTCTGTTCCAAATTCTCTTACAATTTCAAATTGCATGGTGTTATACATAGATTTATGTTTTTCTTGTTAGGGCATGAATGGTCTGCAGTAAAGCAAAAAACTTAATTTGACTTGACATCAAATTAAATAATTAAGCCATAACATTCACAATCATATTAACACAGACAGACAAATGCTTTATGAAAAAGGCAACAATAAAAACTAAACTACAAGAAAAAGTAATTCAAAGGTAATTAAAGTAGGATTCTACATTATAGATAAAATACACAAAAAAGCATATTCAATGGGCAAGATGCTATAAAGCAGATACATACAATAATGGACATATATGAGTAAGTATTCAGGTACAGTGTTATTCCACTGAATGCTGAACTGTAGTTTTTAAACAGCATTCTCACATAATTTGTGAGACATTAAACATAAAAAATACTCAAATAAACATAGTGCTAACCTGTTCAACGTTTTGTTATAATAAAAAATCAACAGAGTTCAGCCTAGAAGAACACAACCTACAGTAAATTTGACAGTTCTACATGCAGAATTAACCTGAAATTTACTCACTGTGTTCATCTGTGCTGTGGTTGTTAATGGGCCTCCTCCTAGTGATGCCAGCCATGCTCCATTTGAAAAGTATAAGAATGTGGAAGTTGTATTTCCATTCATTATTTATTTTCATCACTGCTGTGTAAAAATGAACTAAATGGGAAGAGAATCAGTAGCTATCAGTATCTAAGTATAAAATAAAGATTTATACAGTACCTATGTAATTCAGAAAAATGCATGTAAATTCAGAGGAAGCCAAAGTTGGCCAAATGAGAGGTGTAGTCTTTTCTCTAGAGGATGCTTGATTTAGGCAAACTTGTTTTAGAGCAACAGAGTAAACCATTCAGAAGCTATTGAATTTTTACCATAAAACAAATTCCTTAAAATTCGTAGGAAGTCAAAGTTGGCCAAAAGAGAGGTGTAGTATATTTTCTAAAGGATGCTTGATGTGGGAATACTTGTTTTGGAGCAACAGAGTAAAATGTTTAGAAGCTATTGACCTATTTTTTTCATAATAAACATGCCTCAAAATTCGGGGAAAATAAAAGTTGAGCAAATCAGGGATGTAGTATGTCTTCCAGATGCTAGGTGACTTAATCCAGCTTGGTATGTTCCATTGCAATGAACAGTTCAAAGTCTTTTAAAGTAGGAATATGCTTCACTGGTGGTCTAGTGGCTAGGCTTTGATTCCTAGGCAGGGAAGCCAACCCAGCCACAAGGGAGTGCAGAGTGTAAGAGAGTGTATTTCTGAGTGCCTGTCCTAAGCCCAGATAAATGGGTGGGTTGCGTCAGGAAGGGCATCTGGCATAAAAACTTTGCCAAATCAGACATGTGGACACAAAGGCTCCGCAGTGGTGAGCCCTAACGGGAGTAGCCAAAATAGTAACCACTATTGAATGTCAAGTAATTTGTTGACGGTCCCTTAGCTCACGTTTGAGATATGACTGTCCATAGAGATCAATGTATCTTCCAAATATTAAAATTCATTCATTTCTGACAACAACTATGTTGTAGCTCATTTTTTTAAATGTCAACAATTATAATTTACAAGTATTTCTGTTTATGCAATCACAGGTATTGAAGTCAGAAATCCAAATATGGGAATATGAAACCAACTTTAACGCAGTTTTTTCTTGCAGGGTTGGGAATAGTTAGACAGTAAATTTTTTCTGGGATTCTAGTGTCAGAAATATCCAGTTTCAAAGGTAACAAGTGCACTTATCAATTTACAAAGGGTGTTTTGTTATCTAAGCTAGGTTTTAATCAATGCAATTGTTGGTTGCAATTGATATGGAGCAAACAGAACATTGCCATTGAATTATCATGCTTGCCATTTTAAGAATGGTAGCTGGCTATAGCTTAAACATAGAACCTTTTCCATGATGTACAGCGAAAATGAGTAGCATATTTTAGTGCAACTGTCACGGTTTCCGCTCCTAGGAACAGGCACAGGAGCAGGGACACACCTCACGTTGCCTCGACAACGGCCTCCAGCACGGCTACCCCCCCTTCCGCTGCCAGGACCCTGCTTCCGGATCTGAGGTATAAACACGGAAGTCGAGCGGCGCCCGTCGCTCGTTCATGAGTTCGCTACGATTCATGCTACTGGCCACGCTCTCCAAACAAGGACTCTGTTTTCAACCCGGACGCGCATTCGCTCGCGCTACAAGGTTGGTGTTTCTCGTTCTTTCCGAACGACGGTTTTGTTTTCGTTCCGAGCAGTTTCGGTTTCGTTTGGTTCCGCCTTTTTCTTGTGTTCTTAGTTGCCTACCGTTTCTGTGGCGTGACGGCATGGGAGACTTTGCTTCCCTCCCGGACGAGGCCGCCACGGCTGATGCACTTACCTCGGCGCTCGTGCTCCACTCCTCACTACCGCCCATCTCTCGCGCGGCCCCTGGTCGGCGCTGGAAGGACTCTCAGCGTTCTTCTCCTCTCCAGAGTCCACTCACGTCTTCTGCGGATCCTCATCGGCCGCTTCCTTCTCCTCAGCTCTGCCCCTCACCTAAAGCCGGTAAGACTCGGATCTCTCCCTTCTCGCGCACGCCGCTGCGCTTGCGGTCTCAACGTCAGATCGTTACAGCATGAACGAGCCACAGGAGACCGCAGCAGCAATGCAGGAGCTCCGGAGCCTGATGAGCCAGCTTCTAAGCACGGTACAACAGCAGCAGGTGGCCATCCAGGGTTTAGGTGACCAGTACTCACAGCTAGCCGGCACGATCCAAACCATTCTTCACGCTTTGCCAGCGGGGTCCGCGGCGCCGGTCCGTACTCCCAGCCGAGCGGACGCCACCGTCGCTCAGACCTGCGTGACCACTCTCGCGCCGCCTCCCGTGTTCTCCAGTGACGCAGAGGCGGTAGAGGGGTTCATTACCCAGTGTACACTGATCTTACGTCTCCAGGCGCCCCATTTTCCGACCGAGGAGACCAAGGTCGCTTATGTCATCACTCGCCTCGGGGGCCGAGCGCTGGATTGGGCTATCGCCCTACTAAACTGCGAGGATGCAGATCTTGACATAAGCGGAGAATTCCTCGCTGCCCTCCGGAAGGTCTTCGGACAACATTCACCACAGAGGACGGCTGCTCGGCGACTATTCCGCATTTCCCAAGGGAGGCGCTCGGTTCACGATTACGCAATTG
>JAQQZR010001001.1:0-12324 GCA_030068235.1 Notoglanidium macrostoma | reverse complement strand
CGCACGCGCACACGCACGCGCACACGCACGCGCACACGCACGCGCACACGCACGCGCACACACACGCGCACACACACACGCACACGCACACGCACACGCACACGCACACGCACACGCACACACACACGCACACACACACGCACACACACACGCACACACACACACACACACACACACACACGCACACACACACGCACACACACACACACACCTTACCTGCTCAGGTTCATAATGTCTATTCCATAGTGGAGCAAAAAAAATAATGAACAGATGAAGAGAGAAGAGAAGTGCAGGCGGAGTTGGAGGGTGGGGGCTAAACAACTCGTTTTTCTAGTCACAATGCATGTGTAAACATAGGAGAGCATTATTATGCAAAAGGTGTCAAAGTAACCATCAAGTTTTTTTTTTTTTTAAAGATGTCTGAGGTTCTAAACTAATCTAAACAAATCATCTACAGCTATAATACGGTGCATGTTTATTATCTATACTCAAAAAACGAAAATCATTAAACTAACCTCACCAGCCAGGATGCAGAAGTGTTAAAATGACTGTCTCTTTTCCAGCGAGATGTACTACATGATTAAAATTATTTCCGAACACTAACTAAATCCCAAGAACTGTCCTCCTTGAAAATATGACTAGCTGTACTGCAGTAAAGGAAAGTTAAGCAACTCCTCATGCCACCGGGTGACTCGTATCTCTTGGCATGCAGGTGAAATGGATTGTGAGGGGAAAAAAAAAAACCAGGCGTGTGAGGGTGGGGCAGCGCCAGCAATCAGTGCAGCTTTCAGACACATCTAGTCTCTCCGGCAGGCAAGGTGTGTTGAGTGTAAGTGTGTGTGTGAGAGTGTGTGAAAGTGAGAGACACTGAAGAACAGGAAGTAAGTGAGAATTAAAAGAGTAAGAGAGGGTGAACAGGTCAATATTAGAAGTAATAGACGATGCGGATGTTAAATTACACGACTCATGCGTTTTTGTTTTTTTATATCCAGAAAAGCTTCGTCATTCATAAAGGGGTGAGTCATTAAAAACCCATTAAACCTTTATAATGTGGCAATAAACCTGGAATCATTGCATTGCCACACTTCCGCCTTGTACTCAAGACAGGCCATTTGGCACACATGCGGATGAGAAATTAGTCAACTGGTGGAAATTCTACATAAACAGTTTTACAGTAACTTGCACAATGAGTACGGACAAGATTTGTTGTTCGCTTGTGTAAATGGTTAAAATTCTGTAAACCTTCCCGACCTTCTGCATACATCAGGGCAGGATGATGAGCTGTCTGGTTTTCCAAGCGCTGATGGCATTGGACCTGATCAATGCCAAAACTGACAAGACCTGAACATTTGCGATGGTGTAATAATAGTGCTGGCTAAGCATCGTCGTCTTCTGGCACCGATCGGCCACAGTGAGGAGTGAATCGAGCAGCTGGTATGGCTACAGAGCACGCTGAGAAGAAGGTGAACGCCTTACCGCCATGTTGGAAGATAGACTAAAGAAACTGGCAGAGGGCATGAGCCAAACACAAAAGCTGTTAGCAGCAACGCCACAGGCCAATATAGTACAGAGCTCAGGGAAGCCTAGTAGCCTACAGTCTGTCACTTACAGAGACAGCGCCTGAGGTGTGTTCAGTGGCTGTGGCTCAGTCGCTAAGCTCGAGGCCCACTTTGGCAGAGTGTCTGATGATCAGAGTGTAATTCAGGAGTGAGGCTCAGCAGCAGTGGTGAATGTAGCGCAGAGTGAATATTAAGGACGCCTTGTAAACAGATATTGTACGCAGGTATCACTCTACACTGCGTAAGCCTGATTCAGCTGCATTAATGAGCCATCATGTACGCTCAGAAGTGAGAGAAGAGCAGGTCAGATGGAGAAAAACTGGAGAAAGATTAACATTAATATCGCTGTACATTAGACCGCCATTAGTCTTGTCTCGTCTGCCACGGATATTCTTAAATCTGTTCAGAAAATGAAGTTAATTGACTCCGTCCAGTTAAATGATTCGTTCAGTTGCACAGTTTTCCACAAATGTACATTCTGATCATGCAGCCAATGCTTACTATTGTACATGCTGAAACACTCAGCACTGCTGATAGAGCTTAGCGCATGGCAGTGTGCACCACTACTTCGTTCAGTACTAACTCATGGTCAACGTTGGACCATCACACTATTCCCTTATAGTCGGGTTTCCACTAGAATAAAATTCATGTTGTCTTTACAATCCATGCGCATGTCAGTCTGATAGTTATCTTACAGCACAGTGCGGACACACCTAGATGCAAAATAATACTGCAAATACAGACAATTATTTATGTACTTTGCGTTCAGCCACCTAGACCGCCTGACCCGACCGTTTAGGTTCTACATTATTTTAGTCCTGAACTCATCTTAATCCGTAACTGAAAATGAATGTACTGATTTCTGCATTCATCCTCAGTAAGCACTTTATCCTGGTCAGGGTCACGGTGGAGCTGAAGCCTATCCCAGGAACACTGGACATGATGCGGGAATACAACCTAGATGGGATCCCAGTCCATTGCACTATATTACACTATACTAACTCTAATGTAAATACTCTGAAGAGAAACTATCAGTCATGATAAGGAGAAAATTGATGGAGTAGTTGCAAGAGCTACTGACATTTAAAGGTTCGTACACACATTATTCTTAATTATGACCGCCATACGAGTCGTGACAGCACTGTCTTTACCAGTGTCAGATGACCTCATAACTACGGAAACCATTCCAACTCGTATCTCCCCTCAAGCAGATCTGAAGATGCACCAAGGAAAACAATTGGCGTTGGTGTTTCACGTCTAAGGACAAACTGCGTCACATTTGCGGGGTGCTTTAACGGGCCATAGTCATATCGGTTTCCCAGATAACATTTCAACATTATTTGGGTAATAGTAACTTCCAGTTAATCTAGCTTATCTGTAAATACTTGCAGTTAATAATGTTTAGACTATGATTTGGTAAATAAACATAAATAAGTTCAGTTCTCAAATTCATCACTAAAATTGAGACTACAAAGGGCTGTTGACATCGCCATACTACAGTTATAAACATGCCTGGTCTGATTGGCTGCCACCCAAATCTCAGCTTCATCACTGGCTCATGGACTCGTGCTGCAACATTTATGATTGTTGCGAAGACAAAACAACTCAGTTGAGAGGAATTTGGTCCAAGTGTCACTTCTCCTCCCAAACAAATTCCAGAAAACGCCCTTGTTAACTGTTTCTAGGTGACACGAGAAGCCAAAGTCTAGTTTATGATTGTAAACCTACTGAAGCGCAACTATGAAACATATTATTCCACTTTCCCTTACTAATAGGACATTTCCTAACCAAATAAATAAACACCTTTATGGCCACTGCGCTGTTACAACAATGAATGATTTACGCACATATCATGCAGTACTAAAAACCTCATATTTGATTGGTCAGTGCTGTGTAGCCAAAAGCCTAGCACCCTCTTCTGTTTTCCATCAGTTGGACATGACCAGTCGTTTATCTCATCACTTGTTTTGTTGTATTCGGATCCAGACTGCAGCTTGTAGATTTAGCCACAGGACAATTTGGCTACACATCTCTGTCTTTCTCTCTCTAAAAGCGTTCCAGGCCTTTCAAATGATGAATCACTCAACTCCATTCCCGAAACAGATCTGTTGTTATTGTTGCCGTCCACGGTGGCAGTTTTACTGCGCTGGAAAAGCATGGTGGCTGTTTGTTGACTCGTCATTAGCTTCAGTTGCCAAGAATTCACGAAGACCGAGTGTGAAAATGTATTCCTGTTTGCAATGTGGTCAGCTGGATTTAGCAAACCTTCGCTTCATGCGAAACAAGTGAAAAGTTTACTGGTCGGTTGTTTTATTTGCACGATATTTTGACGAACCCACGGCTAGTCGGGTCCAACAGCTATTTTTACTCCACTAGTTATTAAAGAACAGCTACAATTATATAATTTAATCCACTGTATGTAATAAATCTACTAAAATACTTCTATGACACAAAATTACAAAAGCTAAATATTTCCTTTTTTTTTTTTTTTTTTAATAGTAACACTTTATGTTAAGATCCACTTAATTAACATGAACATTATAAAACATAGCATCAGTCATGTTTACAAAGTACTAATATCTGTTAACAAATGTGTTAATTGATGTTGAAATGTTAACAAATTACTCCTGCGTTGATTTAATCCATGACAAAAAACTAATTTACATAAACTTGCTAAACTCTTCTCAATTTTGCCAGTTAATAACCTGTTAAATGTTCAAATGGTGGTTCATATTGATTCGTGTTGATCTAATCGGCATTCTATGGATGGATGAACAGTGAAGGATTTCTTTCTTTGGCTTATGTGGTTTACTATTTCATCAAAACACCAGTTAATACATGTGCTAATTACTTTGTTAATGTTATCATGGCGCACTGATGCGGAAATGTCATGCGTTAACGAATGTCAGTTACGGAAACCTTAGTGTGAAGTGTTACCAATCGATATTACCTGAGCTGTACAGCTTCTGTGTATTCATAATCACAGAAATCTCCTGCTGCGGAAAGAAAAGACAATTTAAATGCCCTATGGCATAAAGAATGGTAGGGAAAGTGAAATATCCCAGGGCAAACGAAAAATCGCCACAAGGCTTGAGTGACACACAAAACAGCCACATCGGCGCCTGGAGGTTAAAGGTCAGTACTCCGTATTGTACTGTGAAGTGTGGAAATGGTTCCAACGGAGCACAGAAGACCTGAATAGGAAATGTTGTATAACCATGAGAACGTTACGTGCGGCTTTTTCTCTTTAACTTTTCGATATAAAACCTACGGAGCTATTAGTTATGACATGTTTAAACAAAACCTCAGTTATACCACTGAACCTCAGCTGAACTACTAAAGTCTGCAACGGATTGTGAAATCACATGTCAATCTGTAGAATGTGCTGGGGAAAAAAAAACAAAAAACAAAACTGAATAATTTATTGGTCAACTATGTTTTCTTATCATTATTTAATTAGCTGATTATTCTAAATGAGTTTAAAGCCTGAGGAGAATGCACTTCATTACGCTGAGCTGAAATCAGTTTCTTTTCTTGCCTAAATAAGGTTAAACATGCAGATACACAGGTCTGAAGTGATTCATAGTGAATCTTAGGAGTCAATCTTACGCAATCCTGCATTACTGGGTTTTCTCTGCGACAAACCTGGAGTGCTACTAAGTATTATAAGACTCGATTTCTAAATATTAACCCGGATAGATCCTTATAATATACAGGTATATATATATATATATTTTTTTTTTTTTTTTTTATTCTTTTTCTTTTTTTCTCCAAATTGAGATTAGATGTTAAATTTACATGGGTAAAGGAGATCTAATAAAGTTTACTCAGCAGATAAAATGTACAAATAAGCAGTTCGGGATTTAATGATGATTCACACAGAAGCATCAGCATCTATCCGTGTTAATGTGCGTCTAGACGGTCGTCTCTGTGGGGTTTTTCTTTAAGGTGACACTCCCTCCTACAAGAAATATGTGAAAGTGATGCCCCTGGTGCCACGCCTAAACCACACCCGAAATCCTAAGCACGCTCTACCGGCAAAAATCTGCTCTCTGGGTTCATGTCTAAACAGGGAGTTCATTACCACAAATGGCCAGGAAGTTGTGTCTTAATCGACTCGTTGTCATTAAACCTACCATGTACAGGTGTGGAATAATTAGGTCAGTGTCAGACATTAATCACATGTTAAGTGGCGTAAGAAGAGAATGTTCGGATTTGAAGCAGCTCAAAACGTTCACATTCTAATAAGAGGATCTTACAGTAATTTTATCAGTATGATAAACCGATTAACACCTACAGACCAAAAGCTTTCGCTTAGCATGCACAACCAAGGAAACACATTCCTCACATTGTCAACATTATTACGCCTCACGAATGGCAGTATGTGGTGGTGCTACAGGTTTGCTGTTCATCACTGTTCAAGTTTTCGACTCGAAGGTGACACAAATGTCAGCCAGAAAAAGTGCAAGTGTTACGCTTCTGAACAAGAAAGCACAATACGATCACACCTGAGAAATAACCGGTGAGAAAACCGTGGGCTTCTGGCCGGTTTCTACGATGGAAGTGAAGAATGTCAGACGACCAGTTTTCCATGCAGACAAGAAGCTCATAAGATAAATAACTGATAATCAGCTCATTTTCCAGGACTTACGTAACCTCTAATCACGAGGCTAAATTTGACCCTGCTACGTGTCACCTTCATTCTAAGGCATGTGAGATTTTCTTTTAGTAATCACAGAACATACAATATGCGCGTTAACTTAAAGGACGAGCATTTGAACCTGACTGCATTAGAATAACTCCATATTTATAAACAATTTCACCGCCACAGCTCTAAAACCTACACCGGTATTCATTAGTAAATGACACAGATCAGTACTTTCACTTTATAAAAAAATTGAGATATGACTAGCTATACAACACGTCAGCGTTTTTATGATGGGCAACACAGAAGTGTACGAGAATACAGTGTGGAGTAGGTCAGGTCCCCACCGTCCACTAGCACAAACTAACATTAACCACTAACCAGTTTATGTAATGTAGTGCTGATCAGCGCCACTTCACTACGCAATAAAACAGCTTAAAGACTTACGAGTGACTTAATTAAAAGTCAGTGATGCTTCCACCTCTCAAATAATAATAATAATAATAATAATACTAATAATAATATGAATGAATAAAACTGTGGCCAAATTATTTTATTTATTTATTTATTTGTAATGTACATTTTAAATGATTGAGCCTTGATGGAATGCTATAAATTAGAATGACGTGTGTGTCGGTCTCAGCAACATGCTATGCTGACATACCAGCTCGGACAACACCTTCATTTTCAGCATGCTTTGGTTACGGCGCATGAAGGTGACAACATGTGTTTATTACTTACATTCCACCTGAGTACAAAGCTTAGAACATTGTGCATCCATCTATAGTTACATGTTTATTGTTATAAGGAAAATATGTGCATTTGGACTGCTTTACTATGTAGCAGCTAACATGTCTGATGGAGATGTACGCATCTCTAAAGGTGGGTTTTTTTATCAAGTATTGATTCCAGGGATGAAGAACTACGCAACCTACAACTGTCTACTTTCTTTTTTTTTTTTACATAAACATAAACATAAGCGTACGTCAGCTCCAGGTTGTAACACTACAAAATGTTGAGAGTGAATACTTATGTGGAAATTCACAAACATGCAAGAAAACAATTAGGGACTTTGTATAAACGATATAAAACGGTTTAGTCTAAAAGAGAGCTCCAAGTTACAACATATATACAAATATATTGTATTATATTGTATGACTCATTTCCTTCCTAGTACAAAACGATCCGAGATTGATTTGGAAATTGACTCTGACTCTAATTATCGTGTACAAATAATTCCGAAATTAATTGCAATAATCGTCATAACATCCATAAATCTCTGAATGGCTGATGACCGATCCCGTGCTCCACCCGTGCATGGTTACTGTGATTATACAGACCTAGATGTTTCCTGTGTGTCAGGTGTAACAGGTGTCAGGTGTAACAGGTGTCAGGTGTAACAGGTGTCAGGTGTAACAGGTGTCAGGTGTAACAGGGTCTGTGTCCAGCTGATGGTCACGTCTACCACACAGACCAATCCACAGCTGCTTATCTGTTTTTCTGAAGTGGTGAAAACAGCAGAAGGCACCTCCACTCTCCTACAAATTCAAAACACGTCGATGAAAAATTCTGCTACGTCTTCTAAAGAGCTACAAGCTCGAACGTACAATAGCAGCGGTCGCTAAGCGGTTGCTTAGAGACCAATAACACGAGGCGGGGCTAAACATCAATCGTTATACAATTACAAACTGCAACAATAGTAAACATGCTACTTTTTATTATATAGCCACTGGTATGAATACACTGTGGAGAGCACATAAGCGGGGATGAAAACTAGCGAGGATGTAAAAGGCAGGTGGGGACGGCGATGGATCGGCACGCCACGCATTCCCCTTTTAGGGTGGAACACGTGTCGGAGAAGCCTGGCATTTACCTGAGATACGAACACACCTGTCTATATTCGCGTCCTGAATAAAACAGCACGACAGGGCGAATGGGTGGTACCAGTCAAAAACACCGCCGTCATGTAGGTGTGTGACAAACAGGGCCGTCGCCTGCAGGTACACAGCAACGTTTAAATCAATTAGCCAAATGCTTTAAATTCCTTGCTGTGAAAAGAAAGTTGCTTTTTTCTCAAAAGGAGTTAAAGGAATGCTTCCCTTTCTGACTCTCTGCTACACTTCTTCATCCTGACACTTTGTTGTCTTTACAGAGTTGGACTAATCACCGCAAAAGTGTGCTGCCCGGTCCCGTTCGGTTGTGCCCAGAAACCACAATGCCTAAAACATCAATCAATCATACTGCAACGTATCAAAAGTTGGAGTAAAAACAAACACGTACATGATTATTAGCGTATAAGCGTCCATAACACAGTCAGCAACAGGCTGTTTTAGAAAAAATGAATTTGTTATAGGAAATTCTATATTATAGGTTTCCCGTATCACGGGACGCCTTCATACTGATCGTTATACCGATATATATCGTCACAGCCCTAACCAGTTTGGTTCTTAAACAATCAAACGGATTAATAAAACTCACTGGAGTTCTGCAGCTTGAATCTGTCGCTGCCAACCTGTTGAAAACACATCCTGGTTTCTATGGTGTCGTTGGGGAAGAATAATAATAATAATAATAATAGTGCATTGTCTTTTGAGGGAAGGAGAGGGAGTGTGCTCCATCACAAGAGTCGATGTGACCGAGCAAGTCATGAACGTTTCCACATTCTGTTCCTCTGACTTCTTCTCTTAGTAATTGATCGGCAGCGAAGGTATGAGGGCGGGATCAACAAACGCTACGGCACAAAAATAGGTATTCTGGTCATCCGGGGGATGAAACAGTGGAAAGTAAATTCAAGGTAAGACAATGCAAGGTGTGTGATGATGACGGAGCTTAAATCCGCCAGGTAGCATATTCCTATGGTGATGTGTGAACGGACGACTCCTCGATGGAACGAGCAGCTCATGTCTGAGGAACTATGCCTGCTGAAGCCTATTATGTTGGGTTAAAAAGGAAGATTACCACAGCGTGACTAATCGCACGCCGTGAGCCTTTAAACGGTGTGAATCACAGACGAGAAATGATCTTTTTTACCTTTACGTGATTCCGTGTTTAAAGCAAATGATGACACAAATGGTTAAAAAATGGTTTCAAATAGAAGATGACTCTGCTTAATGGCATTCACATTAACACACTCCAAAAAAACAGCTGAAAAATTTGAGGAATTTGACAGGAGAGACACGTTTGTCTCCTTGAAAGGACGGCATTTCTGATTTGTAGACTCTGCAATGTGCCTTTTTTTTTTATATCCACTTTGTTTGCTGATATTGATCATGTTTAATTACATTTTTAAAGTAGCACGAAAATGGCACAAGCAGACTTGCTTTTTCACCAAAACTAGCCTAATTCCCAGTAAAAATGTCACCATGGCAACCAAAATGTGCAGGTATCAGGTAAATAACCTGATTTGGGCCAATTTGTTCTCCAAAAAAACTCCAAAATCAGAGTTTGCCTACTTACAAAATGATAACAGTCACCTTTTCCTTACTACTAATAAAACAATAGTAAGCTCACTTACTTACTCACAGCAGGGGAGAAGATCGCGGTGGCATCGTCAAGATTAAACCTCCTAACGACAAGGTGAAATATTAGACCCTTGTACCCACATAGCCTACAATCATCTGCGCGAAGAATAAAATCGGATCCAAATTTGATCTGCGCTCCTAAAAACGGTAACTAACGAACCACAACAAACCCCGGGTAATAACACGCTGTTCTTCTTTTCCATCATCCCGGTTGATGCTGGAATAAAGCACACACAAAATACTGTTCACATTCAACAAGCCTGGAAAAGACTTAAACAGGTTGTTTTTTTTATTATTACTACATACACACCTGCGCGCACACACGTCAGCGTTCCTTTAGATTTAAAATAAATGTATGTACACACCGAAAAAGTTCTTACGGTCACTAAAAAAAAAAAAAAAAGAGAGTCCTGCAAGTATTTTTTAGATATCATGATGCTTTGACAAGCTACTGACCGCAACCCAATGCAAAACACGCATACACACACACCCAAGAAGGGATGATATGCAGTCTTGTATTGAAAAGACAGGTTCTTCTCCTCAGGTGTGGTTACAGGATGCAGAGATGTTTAAAACTATTTTTAGTCCATCAGTTTGAAGAGAGTGGATTACTGACTGAAAGCCTGATGGACGATATGCCTTAGTCAGTATCAGGCGTTAGTCATTAACATGAAACAATTAAAGCCCTCACTAATTCAAGTGGGCACATATAAAAGCATATCTGTGCTACTGTGTCTTTCAGGCAATTAAGCAAGCAATGAATCCTGTGAGGATTTCTCCAGCAGCTGATAACTGGAGTATTCGAAAAAAAATAAATAAATAGCAAAATGTCATATCAGTGTTTGATACATGATTATAGTGTAAGAAGTTTTAGCCAAAACTAAATGAACTGATAAAAGGTTGCCAGCTCACGGTGACATCACATCAACTTCCAAATCACGACGGATCATAAATGATGTCAAGAGATGAGACGTGAACTATTCGACAGCGGGTTAGGTCACGTAGATATGTTATCACCTGGACACTGAAGTAAAGGTCTCCGTCTTCCTACAAAACAGCTCATTAACACACCTATATGGTTGAGTGTGTTAGAGTGCCTGAGTGTGTGTGTGTGTGTTACAGTGTGTCCCAGCTTGCTCCTGTACTATAATCTCTGTTCCACGCTCTGTAACAAACACTAACACACACTCGTAGCTTCATGCATGGTGTTAATGCATTAATGAAGTGTGTTAAAGCAGGAACATGGGCAAGAGTTTTCTATCATGCACTTACACACCAACACAAACACACTAACAGACTGGATTAGAATATAACCTCATGAAGGAGGTGTTAAGTGGGAAGAGTTAAATCAGGTGTGCAGGAAGAACCACAGGAAACTACACACAACCACACACTCTGTGGAACACAAACACACTCTGACCTGACACACACACACACACACACACACACACACACACACACACACACACACACACACACACACACACACACACACACAAGGAATAACACAGTCAAAATGGTTAAAGTTTAAAAAAAAACATTAGATACATTATGCTGAGTGGCTACGAACTTTGTATACCTACTTTAAATACCTAATGTGAAAAGTCAACTTTTTTTCTCTCGTCTTGTTATCACTTTGTCGCTTTATCAACACTTTTCCAACACAAAACGTAATTTACCCAAGTTTAAAAGAAAAGGAGTTATTTACCTTTATGAAACTGCAGTGTGCGTATGTGAGGAAGCTGCAGCAGCGCGCGCTCTTTACCGCAGGTCACCAGCTCTGCTTGACTTTGACACTTAGCGCGTGCACTATCAAGAATATGTGCGCGGGCTCGGCAACACCTGACGCACCTTACGTAGACTGCATTACGCGTCACAGATACGCAACTTCCGTTTCGGAGCTGTAGAGTTCTTCGCTGCGTGAATGCCACTGCCCTGTTTCTCCCAGCGGAACTAGCTCGCGCCCTGTTCATCGCCATATTTGGAGAAACACCGAGTTTCGGAGAACAATCCAAAAAATATTTAAGGAATGTGGTATGTGGGTACAGTCCGGACCCCAACACACACACACACACACACACACACACAGAAACACACACTCTAACCCTTCTGTCACACTAGTCCTTAACATACCAACACTTCTGTCACACACACTACTTAACACATGTACACTTCTCTCACACTACACAGACACTGTTTATCACCCCAACACTTCTAACACATTAACAGTCCTTATCACACCAACACATCTCACACATTAATACTGTACTTCTCACCTCGACACTTCTTTCACACACTATTTTTCACCTCAACACTTCTCTCACATTAACAGTCCTTATCATACCAACACTTTTCACACATTAACGCTGTCCTTATCACCCCAGCACTTCCCTCACACAGTATTTATCACCCCCCAACAGTTCTCACACACAACACACTATTTATTACCCCAACACTTCCCTCACACAGTATTTATCACCCCCCAACAGTTCTCACACACAACACACTATTTATTACCCCAACACTTCCCTCACACAGTATTTATCACCCCCCAACAGTTCTCACACACAACACACTATTTATTACCCCAACACTTCCC